>JAHBCN010000681.1:25000-159594 GCA_019359885.1 Listronotus oregonensis
AAATCATAATGGACCCAAACTCATATGCAATGATAGGTTCGGGTTTTCCCATTCCGATGAACTTTGAATGGTTAAAAAAATTATATTATTGCCCGAGTAATGGAACAATTCGTCCGCCCGCTTATAAGTGAATCCATGAAGATAGCGGCAATCTAGCGGTAGAGCGGCAGCTGAAATGTGGGGACGTTTGGGTCCTGGTATCTCGAACACTATCGATTTTTCGAAAAAAATTATCAGACCATTTTTGTAGACTACAAGAGGATCTTCATTTTTTGTTTAAACACAAATTCTCCAATTCGCATACTTTGGCAAATATTAGCGGAAACCCATTTTTCAGGCCTTGAGGGGCGTTTTCAGCCCTTTCCCACCTGGTAATGTTGATAGACTTTTTTTTGCTCGAAGCATCCTCGAAGACTTAAAAATTTCGCCACAAGGAAAAACTGTGCACAGATTTATTTACAGCTTTGTCTCTGGACTAGTAAATGTACTGTTTCGGTTTTTTGGGGTTTTCTCGATTTTTTCCTGTTTGACCCCCAATTTTGACTTCATATTCGTGTTCAGCGGAAAAAAAATACGCCAGAAAATCTTAGTCCGAACCCAGCACACACCACTTTTTTTTTTAAACCTGTGTTATTGATAAATAGTAGATATAGTAACTAAAATGATTAAATGATTTAAAAAAAACTATTACTTTTTCGTTAAGAAATTTATATGATTGTCTCTGTTACGTGTTATACCTTCGATAAACCAAGAATAAGAAATACATCCCTTCTGGAAAAACTTTATTTCTCATTCTGTTAGTTTGTTTTCGTGTACTTTGTATTAAATAAAGTCGAGCTTTCGGAAATGGTCTTCCCCTTTCTAATAAAAAATAGTTGTTTGCTTTAGACAAAACACAAATTATTTTACACATATTATCAAAGTAAGTTTTACTTTTTAAAAACTGCTAACACAGAACAGGAACAGCCGTTGATTTTTTTATATTTTTACGTGAAAACAAATAACTTTGTTTTCTGTTATTGTATTTTTTTAATGTTTCTGCAGTTTGTAAGTATTTTACAACATTTTCAACAATTTAAAATGTAGTAAGAAACTACAATAAAAAGTTAATGAAGAAATAAATGATTGGGTTTCAGGTAAGTAAAACATAATAAAAGCAATAATAGGTATATGAATTGCTGATCAAAGACATTGGATTTAGTATATGTTGTACATCTTTAATATAATTATAAAATATTTAAGTTAAATGTTCATTTGCCTATTAAAACCATAACAAACGTGCCAAAATATTTTAAATATAAAATTTCCATTATTTAACTAATTGGTATCTATTTTTATATGAATGACTATTTTCAATTATACATTACCATCCTCCTATAGTTTATAGTTGTGATAAGAAAAAATAGATAAGAAATAGAACGGCAGAATGCAGTTACTTTAAATTCAGTTTGATTTTAAATTGGGTGGGAGCTTCATTATTTGAAATTTACAGCTTATAAAACAAATTTAGAATATTGACAAAAACAATTTTTAGCTAATTTAACAATAATTATTATTTTGTTCAATTATGTTCTAAAATAACTTAAGCAAGTTGAGCAATAACTTCTTTTTAATATTTCTTTTAATAGTGTGCTTATAATTATTTTGTTTTTAAATTTTTTGAATTTGCAAAGATGGCGCAGGTTAAGATTGTATATTTACCAGCTTCCGAAGCATGTAAGTATTGTTTTATTATTATTATTATTATTTTAATAATATTATAAAACGAGCAACGTACAGGCAAGTTTTGGTTAGTACTCTATTTTACTCCGGCACGAAAACAAAATAAGCCTCAGTTAATTAAGCTGAATAACTAAACTTTCTATATATAAATATATATATATATATATATATATATATATATATATATATATATATATATATATATATATATATATATATATATATATATATATAAAAAAAAGTGAAAGTCGGATATAACGACGGCGAAGGGACTACTGAACATGGGTCGTTATAAAAGGCCGTCGTTATTAAAGGACCTACATACACTACGTCTTTTTTTTTCAAATAAAGCTATGTACATAATTATGTATGTTATAAATATTTTTTAATTTTACAAAACCCTGAAAATACATAGATACATACAAAACAAAAAACCAAAAATAAAAATCCAATATAAAAAAAAATTAAATCTACACTGATACAGGTAACGTAAGGTAAACCTACATAGTACATAAAATACATATGTACATACGTATGTACATACATATAAAAAACAACATTAATTATTTTAGTAAAAAATCTGTAATCTTTGTTTGTTTTTTGCAACGCGAGTTAAAGTAAATTGATTCAATTTTTTTCTCAATGAAACTGGTTGTGTCTAAAAGTTTTTTGTCACTCGCATTATTGTATAGTACAAAACTGTTTAGTGTCTTCACTGCTTGTAAAGCTTCTTCAATAGATGGTGGATTAAATTCTTCTTCGTCCTCGACCTGTCGTCTTCACCTTGATCTTGGGTATCCTCAATTGTAAGCACCTCCGCTGCAATTTGCTCGTCACCCAACTCGGCTAAAGGAATGTCGTCTTCAGGGTCGGCAGTTTCCAGTGTCTGTTCTAGGAATCCGGCATGTTTAAAACAACTAATGATTGTTTGTTGTGATACCCTATTCCAGGCTTTGGAGATCATCGATATTGCGTCCAAAATATTAATGGAAGACTCCTTAGATAACTGATTGTTTTTAATAATATTCATTAACTGGAACTTTCTATAATGAACTTTCAAAGATCTTATGATACCTTGGTCAACTGGCTGCAGCACTGATGTGGTATTGGGAAGCAAGAATTGAAGGTTGATATTGCCCACTAAGCAAAGAACATCTTGAGCACGTTTTGTAACGTTATTTAAAAGTAACTGTGATAACGTTTAATTTTAAACATTATTTTGTCATGTCTGTTTCGTTAAAAGTTAACATATCGACCTCGTTTGCTTAAATGTACCCCGCACAGAGATTGTTACATTTTTTAACAACGACGCCAAGTTTATAAAGAAAGATTTATTAGCATTAGAATTGGTATATAACCTTACTATATTTTAAAAACAATTGTGTTTTGTGTTGTAAATAAGTTTTTTCTTGTAATAAAAAAGGGAAATATGGATCGGAAAGTAAGTATATTACACCATTGTGTACTACAGTTTAGTTTTTATGTATGTAGGTATATAGATAAACTGACCAAAAATCCCAATATGGAAGGCTAGGTTTTTAGGCCATAAGTCTAGAAAATCCAGCATTAGTCCTTTCCTTAGGATAAAGTTACCATTTGTCCGAAAAATTGGGGTAATAAGCCCGGATTTAGTTTCGGGAGGTACCTTCCATTCCATATAAATTAAAGAAAGTATAGATTAAAATTTGATTGCTTTATACCTACCTACATAATAGTAATTTATGTTATAAGACCGAAAGTAGTGTTTTGCCAAGCGGTTTCGAGGGCGAGCGTTAGGCGAGTCCTGGAAGCTTGGCGAGATCTGCAAAACACTTGTTTTTCGGTCATGTAACATACAATGTTTTTTTTTCGACCGAAACTATTTAAAAATAATAATAATATTTTATTGATCGAAAACGGGTCTATTTATACGCTTGACATGGATTTGACACTTATTATAACAATAAGAATAATTTCAGACACCCACAGTACATTAGTACTAAGGCCTCAAGCCTTCGTGGACTGTCCAAAGATAAAAAAAATCAACTGAAGTTTGTTTCCGTAACAACTATAAACAAAAACAGTTGTGCTGTAAATAAGCAGCTTATTTTTCATTTCATGTAAAGTAACAAATGGGTCTAGAAAAGTAATAAATTGGCCCGATGTGATGATGATAGCGAAAATACCAAAAAAGTAATATTTTAATTAAAAAATCAACTCCGAAAGTTCAAAAAATCGTTATTTTTGCAAATAATCTTAAGTAACTTTTATTCTTATTGTCTTCAAGCTTATTGATATTTTTTTTCGTAATCTACTTTTAAAAAAGCAAAAAATTCAAAAAAATCGATGTCAAAATGAGTTTTGGTTAGTTACGGTTAGTTTTAACAAATCTTTCGTTTTTTATGTATTTTTCAAAAATTATATATCAAAAACATCAAAAAGAAAGATAAAATAGAAAAACAAAAACCAATATATTTTTTTTAATTTTAAAGGCATAAACGCTATCGAAATCTTTATTTGTTCCTTTTACGACTTTTTTTATTATAAATGCGCCGTAAAAACAAGCAGAATAAAAAAATATATATAAAAATGTTAATTTTTTACCTAGGCGTTTTAGGCGTTTTTTCCGAACTTGTCAAATATAGGAAGGGTGCAGGAGCGAATGTACATTTGAAAAAAATAAAATAACTTTTTTTCAGCATAACCGATTTTAATAAACTAGGTCTTGTTTAAAAGAGCTTTTATCAGGGTTTAAGATAAAATATTAAAATAATTAACTTATTATTTTTTGTTTTATCCCAATAGACTGATTTGTGTCAAAGTTATAAATTTTGTCAATTTTTTTAAAAAATTTAAATACATAGCATAAAAAAAATAAAGCAACTAGTAAAAACCGCAATTCGATATCTTAATTAATTCTCGAGTTATTGCCAAAAAACTGCATTACTCGTAACCTCTTTTAAGCTGTCAGATAAACAACGCGGCTTTTTTATCGAGAATACCATGACAACAAAAACCACGTATTTCTCTGCAAATATTAAATAATATCCTTATTTTTTGTTAATTATCAATTTAATAACAGCATTCTTAATTACACGGCTCGTGGATAATAATAGCTGATTGTTATCTACGGGCTTTGGCTAATTCTATCTTCATTGTGCTGGAATAGGATGCACATTTCCCGTTCCTCTTAAACGGGTTGTCAAACGTTTACACCCTTTTTTTATTAAAATGCCGTGTTTCGTAATACCTTATGTCATATTGTCTCGGTGCAATAGAGGCATTTGAAATTTTTGACCGGTTAGGGAAAAACTCTTAAAAGAAAAAGTTTCCTTATTTTACATAGTTTCTGAGAAAACTATTAACGACATAAGTTAATAAAGCATTTATTTTTAAATAATCCGTTGTTTTTTATTTTGTTTCTTAGTTTTACGCTCCTCTAGCGGTAGAATTAGAAACTGAAATTAATTCCGCATTTTCTGGAGGCAGATTTTACTACAAATATTTTTTTCCGAAAGCTATGTGATGAAGGGTTCTTGAGATATCGCCGGAGGACGACCTTATTAGGACACTTAATATAATATATAATATATATATATATATATATATATATATATATATATATATATATATATATATATATATATATATATATATATATAATATATACCGGTGACAACGAAATCACTACCCAGCCCTTTATTTTCTCAAATGGAAACATATGGCTTTCAAATTTTAGGATGACATATTATATCATAGGATGCCGATTTTGAATAGTACAATATGTGCCTATCACTTCCGGTTTAACCGGAAACGACATCAACTTTAATTTTTTCAATGGAACACCCTGTATATTTTTCAAAATTTGGATTCTAGGGATCATTTCTGATATAAAATCTATTTTATATCCTATACCTATCTCTGCTAGTTTTTGAGAAAATGGCGATTAAAGATGTCCAAACTACCGCACACTATGCAGTTTTATGGGAAAACAAATGAATGTTATAAAAGTCTATTATGTTTAATTTATTTCTTTTTAAAGACTCTATCTGTGGAGGTCATAATAAAACCACTTTCGGCTGTACCGGAAGTGCTGCGAAAATTAACTTTTCTAATAATGTTACTTGAAAAATTTAAATGTAACACCCTGCATATTTTTTTAAATTTGGATTCTACCGGTCATTGTTGATATAAAATCTGTATTATATTCCATACCTATCTTTGTTAGTTTTTGAGAAAATGGCGATTGAATATGTCCAAACGACCGCACATTATGCAGTTATAGGGAAAACAAATAAATGTTAGAAAAATTTATTATGTTTAATTTAATTCTTCTTAAAAACTTTATCTGCGGAGGTCATAATAAAACTACTTCCGGCTTTACCGGAAGTGCTGCGAAAATTGACTTTTCTATTAATGTTAAACTGCAAAATGTGCGGTAGTTTGGTCATCTTTAATCGGCATTTTCTCAAAAACTAGCAGAGATAGGTATAGAATATTATAGATGTTATATCAGGAATGATCCGTAGAATCCAAATTCTAAAAAATATACAGGGTGTTGCATTGAAAAAATCAAAATTGATGTCGTTTCCCGTTAAACCGGAAGTAATAGACACATGTTATAATATCCAAAATTATATTCATTCATTCAAGAAAATAAAGGGCTGGGTAGTGATTTCGTTGTCACTGGGTATATATATATATATATATATATATATATATATATATATATATATATATATATATATATATATATATATATATATATATATATATATATATATATATATATATATATATATATATATATAATATATAATATATATATATATATATATATATATATATATATATATATATATATATATATATATATTTATTTATATAAAATAAAAATTAATTTTTAAAATTTAATGCTAAGCAAATAATTCTACAAAACTATTAATACCTAACAACTTTTTCGTGTAATTATGTTTGATGATTCATATCAAATTAATTCTAACTAAATAAGCAATAACTCGGGTAACTTTTTTTTAGCATTAGTTTTCGTGCAAATTTTCACGGGTTATTAAATCAAAGTGTAAAGCATTACAGTAACTGTAGTATTTTTTTGACAGTATTGTGTTATTTTGTTTACAATTCAGTGTTTTAATTTTATGGATTAAAAAATGGCTGCGGCTACAATTACGTATCGACCACCTTCTGAAGCATGTAAGTGCCTTTTCTTTAAACTATTTCTAACTAGCAATAAATAGCAGTATATCTTATTGGTAAATAATATTTTTTGTGAAAGAAGCCTAGGTAATAAGAATTAAAAGGGAAAAGATTAAAAAATAATAATAAGTTTAAACACAGATTAAGTAGCTGCCACATTTTTTTTTGCTTAGAGTTACAGAGGAGATGAGTTTTAGATTTCTGACCCAAATTTGAATGTTAGGTTATGGATATCATGAGCGTTAGTTATCGGAGCAATCTATGTTATCATTTCTTATTTTTTTGTTTTTAAACGTGAAAATAGAAAGTGGTAACAAGGAATTTATAATTAGGAGTACAAATTCTATACCATGTGTTTAACACTTTTTTTTTATAGATAAATGTTTGTTTGGCAAAGAGCTTTATATTTTTGACATGCGTTTTTTTTAATTTTTTTAATAGATACCATATCGAGTAGGTATAATGTTTTTATGTTATTCAAGTTTTGTGCTCCTAAAACTGTTTATATTAATCATTATTAGATAATATATATATATATATATATATATATATATATATATATATATATATATATATATATATATATATATATATATATATATATATATATATATATATATATATATATATATATATATATATATATATAACTAGTTTGTTTGTTTGTGTTCTTTGACCTTTGCCTTAATATATTTTTTATGCTTTTCCAAATTTATAACTTTTCTTGGGATAAGGTCAGGCAAAATATTAGAAAAGACTGCTTACTGAGCAACTTCTATTTTATTTAAATGCTAAAAACGAAGTTTTAGCCTGAAAGGGTCTTCATCAGGTATATATGTAGTTTTACCCTTAAAATACAAAAAAATTAATGTTAAGTGTTTTTGTTTGTGATTTTAGTTTTTAATGTCTATTACACAACCATGTCAATGAATGTTTTTCAGGAAAATTTCTTATGTTTAAGGTAAAAAGAGAATTTAATTATGTTAAAAAAAGTAAACATATAACAATAAAATTATTACAGAATTGTTTTCGCGTAAAACTACATATATATCTGATGCAGGCTCTTCCAGGCCAAAACGTCGTTTTTAACATTTAAATAAAATTATAATTAGTTAAAAAAAGTAAACATATATATATATATATATATATATATATATATATATATTTATAAAATATATATATATATATATATTATATATATATATTTATATATATATATATATATATATATATATATATATATATATATATATATATATATATATATATATATATATATATTATATTATAAAATGATACAGTCAACTGTGTCGATCCCACCTAATGACCTGACTTCAGTATTCCACGAAATTATATTCCCTTTCGTTGATATAATAGGTTTTTAAATTGTAATTTTACGTTTTTGCGTGTAACAATGAATACATAACTAATTAAATAACCAGTGGTACTACATATTATCTAAAGTTTAGTATTTTTGTAGGAAGCGGTATTATATTATATCACTATGGGTGTAAATTGTAATAAAAATTTTACTGTTTAATATTTTTGCTATATCAGAATGGACCAAGTTAGGATATTTTTTAAACCAGCTTCTGAGGCATGTAAGTGCATTTTTCCTTCATATTAAAATATAAAAAGTTATCCAAAAGGCACAACCTTCATTTCGGCCTTCCCATCTAAATCATCCGTAGCAGCACTGCTGTAATTTTAAAAGCTGAAGCCTATTACCTAAATACAATTTTCTTATACAGTAAATATGGATAAAAGGCAAAAATATTCTTTTTTATTAAAGCTCTACAGACATGTTTTTGCCTCAGAAAGTTTCATATTTATATTTTAGGCATTTGTTCCTAGGTGAAAATAGTGTCATTATAACTAATGGATTCCAAAATCAATGACGTATTTTAAACATATACAGTATTACATGTCGAGTTGTGCAAGGTAGTTGTCTATATAAATATTTTATTAAGTGTCATTTGTCGAGTTTATTTTTTATTATTTTGGGACAGGCTTCAAGTCTTAAGTATTAACGGACCGTGGGTGCCTTAATAGGCGTATATATAATTATTTGATCTAAAACAATCTGTTAATTTGTTCATTAATATGTCTGTTTATTATCCACAAATGTTTTCACCATTTTACATTTTTTATACACACCTAGTCCCAAAATACACCTTTGATAGAAGCACTTTACGTAAAAAAGACGTAAAATAGTGTATGTAGTCTGAATAATAAACAGACCCAGAAGTGGACCTTTTAAAAGCCATTTGCAAAACAACATAGAAAAATGTTTGTTATTTTGATTTGTTAAATTTATTTTTATATAGATGTTTTAAAGGTTTTTTTATTTTAGCATGCATAACAATTTTTGTTTTAACCCCAAAATTAATTTATCAAGACCTTAAATAACAATAAATATTTAAGTTATAGATATTAAAGCACCCTGTATGCTTATATAATAGCTTTTTGGAACTTGCATTAAAAATATTTTTTTCTGAGGAATGAACAACCTCTCCAGATTGATCTATGTAATGCCCTTTAAGCGTTAAACAAAAACATTACAATGTTTTTTTTCCAAAGAAGCTGTAAATTATACATTTTTTTAACAACCAATAAATGTGTAGAACTTTGCATTTACATAATAAAATAAATAAATTCTTTGGTCACATTTCCGTGTAATATTTATTGAATCATTGGTGTTTTACAGTTTTAAATAAACGACATACATAATAGGAATAATAATTATTACCTAAACTAGCATTACGTCTTAAATTTAAATTGTCGAACGAAGGCCAACAACTATTTTAGTTATTTATTTGAGTTGCATGTTGTTAATCGACAGTACCTAAGGAAGAATGACATTGCCCATTTGTTAAAAGTATGTGTCCGAAAAGCAGCTTTATTTTTCTGGTACACAGGGTCTTAAGGAAATGTTTTAATCTAATAAACTGGTTGACTCGTCAGGTAGTATAGAGACACACTTAAATATTTTTTTTTCTTTTTTTAATTTTGCCAATGCACCTTTATTTAACAGTGTGTTACTCCCCTGGTCAGGTAAAACTTTTGGCAAGGAGCCGTGAAAAGACGCATATTATGATATCAGTGGCGGCTCTTCCTTAGGTTTGCAGGTTTGCGCAACCCCCAAAAAAGGTTTAAAATAAAATTTAAAAAAATATATATTAATCATTACATAGTTACACATTTTTTTAAATTCATTCGAACATCTGTATTTATATTATCTGGAAATAACAGCCAAACTATTAAAATAACTTGACTGCTTTCGCTAAAATATTATTGATTTAATGGCGCGTCGCGTCACGTCTCATCCTCGCAGCCGATACCGATGCGATGCGATGGTTGCAAATGCAAACCCAATTGGATTCATTATGAGTACGCGTAAGTATATTGAGTTGCCTATCTTGGCATTGGCTACAATAAGCGACATGCGGTTTGCAGTTCGAATGCAAACCTTTGTTTATCTGGCAGGCTGATTTACAATTTATTGAAGAATTATTTGTTATTTTGGTTATCGCGCGGTGCCTCATTGCATTTTTTAGAAATCTTTTGTGTGTTCAAAATAAATTCCGTGCAAAGTTTAATTGCAGAGCCGTTTGGTGGCCGATCTTTAGCTGATAAAGCGGAAATAAAAATACTTGGGAGGCCAATTCCTTATTTAAAAATAGACAATTTGTACAGCTAGTAAAAAAAGGAGTTTTACCAGAACATTAATTTAATGCTGAGCTCTATAAAAAACATACATTTGTATGTCCATTATTTTCATTAATTGTGGTAATTTATTTATTTTTTTAAAGAGCCATTAGAATTGCAACCCCTTACTTTTTAACCCACGAGCCGCCACTGTTGATATAAACTTTTCTCATCATGTTGCCAAACTTTCTGCTTTATATACATTAACAATACAATATAAGAGGTTTTATATACCGGGTGGTGCGTCGCCGAGCAGAACATAGGAAATCCCATGTAAATTTTAAGGGGGTTAATTATTGGCTCCCCTGTACATTTTACAGAAAAAATGTGAGATAACTTTTTGAAGAGACCAATCTGACAAGCCCTCGTGCCAAGTTTCAAAAAATTTTAATAAGCAAATCTTGAATTATTTAATTGAATGTAATTGCAACATTACACCAGTAAAATGAATATTGTCCCTGACATAAAGAAAAGTGTCAATAAATCAGTGACAGTCAGTATTTAAAAAAAATATGAATTATTCAATCGACAAAAAGTATCCATAATTAAGTGGCATTAGCGGTAAACAGTTTTAGAGCAGGATCTGATGTTTTCAGTTTATTTCCCCACCAAGCCCATTTCGTCCATTTCAACTATTAAACGTATTGTCAGTAATTTCGAGTCCAAGGGAACCGTTATAAATAATTGTAAATGTTCAACTAAGAGATCTTAATATTCTACTGAGTGTGGAGAAAAACAAAATGGTTAGTAGAGGGTTCTTGGGCAAAAGGTAAATTAACATCATACAACGGTATTGTGCACACTAAATATTATTCGTATACATTCGAAAAACATCAATAGCTGCAGGAAGGAGATAAAGAGTGAAAAATGGCATTTTGTTTTGAAATGATGGAACGAGCAAATAACCATAGGAATTTTTTAAGAACTATTTGTTTAACCGATGAATGTTCATTCACCCTCAACATTGAACCAAATGTTTAGAATTGCCGGTATTGGAGCCAAGAAATGAGCATCGCTTTGTTCATACTTGGACACAATATCCCCAAAAAACAAATGTATTCGTGGGAATTATCGGACACCATATCATTGGACCCTTTTTTATGGACTATAACCTGACAGCAGAAACCTATTTGGACTTATTTTAAAATCAAATTGGACCCGCCTTGAGAGAAGTTGTTCGGGAAGATCAAATGATCTGCCCCGCCCATAATGCCCGTATGGTTAGAGAGTACCTGGAAAATGCTTTTAACGGCAATATTATTGGTACACCGTACGAATACTTTGGCCAGCCAGGTCACCTGATCTTTAACCGAATGACTTCTTTCTGTGAGGTCACTTAAAAAGTGTCATTTATAAAAGTGTAAAGTTTGAGCATCTAAACCAGCTGCAAAACGCTATTTCGTTAGAAGGTAATAAAATTTCGCAATATCAACTTAGCAAGGTTAGAAATAAATTTTATGATCGGTTGGGATATTGTTTCGCTGTTAATGGAGGGTTGTTTGAACATTTGATTAATTAATGTTTTTATGTAATTTTCTATTATTTTTAAAAAAGTTGTATTTTATTTCATTTTATTATTTCACACTCAGCAAGATATTAAGAGTTCAGTTCTCTCTTTTTTCGGATTTATTTTCGATCTTCTGAGTTAAACATTTACAATTATTTATTGCGATGGCTTTGGACCCGAATTTACTGATAGGCTTGATGGGAAAATTAATTGAAAACTGCACATTTTTTATGATCTTAATTTAAAATGAGAATAAATGAACAAACATTTTTAAAAACGATTAATTTTATGCTAAACGATGTCAATGTAGTGGTTGCCGATTTTTCCAAAACCAACTTTTTTTAAATGGTATGTACAGTAACAGCCATTAAATCTTGGGCAATTCTTTTTCCCTTTCGTAAAATTTCGGCTTATGCCACCTTTTACTGAATATAAATACCTGTTGAAAAACCTATTAAAAAAACAGGTGTCCGTTGTCAGTGTCTAAAAGCATTTTTTTTTAAATGACAAACTTAACTTTGGATCAAAAAATATTAATTATTCATTATATTGAGCAGAGAGGTTGGCCAGAAAGGGGTGTGGCGGAAGAGCTTAACATCCCAAAGAGTACTATTTAATTTGTTAAAAAAGGGCAGGAAACACACTCCTTTGAGAGAAGTGCAAGTGGTCGCCACAAACTATCGAATCAAGAACAAGACAATAATTTAGTTAATGTTTTGAAAAACCAACCATTTATATCTGTAGTTACAAAAAAAAACGATTTTTAAAAATTGGCAAAAAGTCAAAATTTAACGAATTTTTTGCCCAAGATTTAATGGCCGTCACTGTACATCTTTAATTTTATTCTTTTAGTACTTTTTTATGCTCTTGCATCTTTCGGCCGACCAGTATACTATTAAGGGGTATTCTAGTGTAGAGACATGAATTTCGCCCGTTTTTGAAACGCTGTACAAAGGAAACAAAAAATATTTTTACTATCCATTTTTTTATCACTTGTTTACCTATTGATGTTTTATTATTACATAAAAAATTACCTAAAAAAATAAAATTAACAAAGTTACCCTTCTGGTAATCTGAAAAAAAAATACAGATGGATTCTTAATTAGTATAGATGCCGCTATCACATAAACCTTAGACAAGTTAAAAAATGTTTTTTTGACAAAATGGCGGCTGTTAAAAAAAAGTTTTTTTCATATTTTTTGAACAATTCTGAATTTTTGTAAAAATACTAAATAAACAGTTATAACTTTGGGCAAGGTCCAAGTCATAAAGGAATGTATAAAGAACATCCTCTTCAAATTTGAAATAAATTGGTTCATCAGAACCCGAGATATCGTGCACGCCAGCTAGAAAAAAGTAGTTTCGAGAAAAACTTCTTTTCAGTTACGCGGGTAGGACCGAAACCGATGCTACGTCACTAAAACGGCTATAACTCATTAAATAATAGGAAACAAGAAAAACTTTAAAAATATTTATGTTGAGTACCTAATTTATCTTTTAAATGAATCAACAAATACTAGAGTCATAATTGCAAATAAGCATATTCATAAACGAAAATATTAAATTTATTACCTATTACTGTTAATGATCACAATGCAGAATAAAATACGATGCTGATATAAAGTATGTCCTGACCCTGCTCACTTTTTACCCGTTTTGACTAAATTAGTCAAATAAACATAATTACGGAAAGTAAAAATATATTTGAAAAAAAAATTATTGAATTTGTTTAAGCCAATTAGATTGTTTATTATTTATATTAACACTACAACATGCAGAAATTTGATTTTAATGTTAAAAGTTTTTTTAATTAATTATTTTATAGTTAAAGAGTAATAAGCTACTTATTTTTAAGAACACGTGTTAGTTTACCTGTCGAGTAATAAGCCCACAAGTGTTTACTTTGTAGTTTTCGTTATATTTAAAAATATTTTCCATATTATTACATTACAAAACGTATATGGTAGAAGCTATAACGGGTGGTGCGTCGCCGAACGGAACATAGGAAATCCCATGTAAATTTTAGGAGGGTCAATTATTGGCTCACCTGTACATTTTACAGAAAAAATGTTAGATAACTTTTTGAAGAAACCAATCTGACAAACCCTCGTGCCAAGTTTCAAAAATTTTAATAAGCGAATGTTGAATTATTCAATTAAATGTAATTGCAAAATTACCAAATTTTTCGGTTCAAGTAAAACCAAACAGGCACCAGTAAAATGACATAAGAAAATATGTCAATAAATCAGTGACAGTCGGTATTTGAAAAAAAAATATGAATTATTCAATTGACAAATAAGAATCCATAATTAAGTAGCATTATGCGGAAAACAGTTTTAGAGCTGTATCTGAAATGTTTTCAGTTTATTTCCCCACCATGCCCATTCCGTCCATTTTAACTATTAAACGTATTGTCAGTAAGTTCGAGTCCAAAGGTACCGTAATAAATAATTGTAAATGTTCAACTCAGAATATCAAAAATAGAGCCGAAGAAAGAGAGAACAGAGATCTTAATATTCTACTGAGTGTGGAGGAAAACAAAATGGTTAGTACGAGGGTTCTTGAGCAAGAGGTAAATAAACATCATACAACGGTATTGCGCAGTTTGAAAAAATACCAATATTATTCGTATAAATTCGAAAAACATCAAGAGATGCAGGAAGGAGATGAAGAGCGAAGAATGGAATTTTGTTTTAAAATGATGGAAAGAGCAAATAAGGATAGGATTTTTTAAAGAAATATTTGTTTTACCGATAAATGTACATTTACCCTCAATAATGATGAACATCGCTTTGTTTATACTCGGACACAATATCCCCAAAAAACAAATGTATTCGTGGGAATTATCGGACACCATATCGTTGGACCCTTTTTTATGGACTATAACCTGACAGCAGAAACCTATTTGGACTTATTTCAAAATCAAATTCAACCCGCATTGTATGAAGTTGTTCGGGAATATCAAGTACCAAATGGATGGTTGCCCCGCCCAAAATGCCTGAAGGTTTAGAGAGTACCTGGAAAATGCTTTTAACGGCAATATTGTTGGTCCACGGTACCGGATACTTTGGCCAGCCAGGTCACTTGATCTTTCACCGAATAACTTCTTTCTGTAGGGCCACTTAAAAAGTGTTATTTTTAAAAGTGTAAAATTTGAGAATCTAAACCAGCTACAAAACGCTATTTCGTTAGAATGTAATAAAATTTCAAAATATCAACTTAGCAACGTTAGAAATGAATTTTATGATCGGTTGGGATATTGTTTAGCTGTTAATGGGGTTGTTTGAACATTTGATTAATTAATGTTTTTATGTTATTCTCTATTTTTTTAAAGTTATTTTATTTTTCCACACCTAGTAAAATATTAAGAGTTCCGTTCTCTCTTTTTTCGGATCTATTTTTGATCTTTTGAGTTAAACATTTACAATTATTTATTGCGATGGCTTGGACTCGAATTTACTGACCATACATTTAATGGTTAAAATGGACCAGATAGGCTTGATGGGAAAATAAATTGAAAATATTTCAGATACTGCTATTTGTAGTATGATAAAATTATTTTTTTAATGATCGATAGTAACAATTTTTATTAGTTAAACTTAATTGTTACATTAAATAAAAGGTTTGATAAAAAAATAATGTTAATGTGTCTTTTACTTTGAATGTAATGGTTGTAAGATTGATGAAACAAAAAAAAATCCTTGTATTCGGCTGTACGTCAGATTTGACAAAGCCTTATAACAAATTTTTTGCTGGTGTCCGTTTGGTTTTACCTGAACCGAAAATTTGGTAATTTTGCAATTACATTTAATTGAATAATTCAAGATACGCTTATTAAAATTTTTTGAAACTTGGCACGAGGGTTTGTCAGATTGGTCTCTTCAAAAAGTAAGACATTTTTTCTGTAAAATGTACAGGGGAGCCAATAATTAACTCTTTTATAATTTACATGGGATTTCCTATGTTCCGCTCGGCCACGCACCACCCGGTATAAGAAGCTGCGCAAGAGTGTCCCAAATACCATACTAAACAGAACTTACAAATATTTTGTGTCGATTTTCTGTAGACCTAATTGCTTTTAAAACTAAAAACTATAAATAAAATTAACCTATTTTTATTTCTTTATTAGGTTGGTCACTGAGTATATATGGATTTTAAATAGGTATTTTCTCGAAAAGTATTTTGACCACTTATTTAATTTTATGATTTTATGTGGCAAATTTGTTCCCAAAGAGTATAATTTGAAAATCAGAAAATAGGTGTGTAGTTTTATTTCACACGGTATAGAATAAAAGAGGAATTTCCTTGAAAAAAATATTTCAGAGTAGTTTCTTAATTAATTATGTATTAGATAAACAATAAATTATAAATGGTAAATACGGAAAATACCTTTATTCATATTACTAAAGGGTAAAGTAAATTTTAGAGTTTAAAAAACTAATTATAATTAGCCGGTACTGCATTTTCATTTTGCTTTGAGAATTTGTAAGAAGTGTTTTATAACCTTACTTGAAGAAAAAACAATGGTTAAAAGTATAGCCAAGATAATGTTTAGGCCAGTTTCTAAAGCATGTAAGTTCTGTTGTTTAAATTATTTTAAGAATGCATAATATAAGTAATAAATGACACATGATTTATGTGAGGTACTGGCGAATTAATTTGTAATTGCAAAAAGCTTATTAATATTTAGTATATAATATAAATAATAATATTATCACAATAGTTTTGTTTTTTCTTTAAATGAAAAGGATAAATACGCCTTTCGAGATGTTTTTATGTCGTTTTAAAGCCCTTAGAATACAAAAAAAAGTTTTCGGAGGCCTGTTCGTTTGTCAGTCGGTCGGCATAATTATCTGGTGGCGCTCTAGCTTAGTAACTACTGCTTACTTTTAAAGTTTATTCTTTTTTACAAAAAATATTTACTTATTTCATTTATTTGTAGTATTGAAAGTACCTAGCATCGTTGAAGTTGAAGCAATTAAATTTAAGTAAAAAACAATAAATAATTATTGTTTGGTTTTTATTTGTAATTAAAAAATAATTGTACTTATATAAAAAAAAATAGGCTTTAAAACAGCACTTCTTTATTTTGCTTAAAGAATGAGATTTCTCGGTTGCACACATTCCCATTTAAAAACAAAGAAAAATATCACGGCCGGACCTTTGAGCAAAATGTACAACTGACTAATTCACGGACAATGAAATATTTCTTGGTAACCTAATATGCTGATCGCTTGTAAAATATTATTTAATAAAACCAATACTATTGATGCAATTTTAAATCAACTTATAACTTTTGACTCGCTCTACAGCTAAGTTCAAAACCCAAAATTATCATTAAAAAAACCTTTTAACACTTTCAAATATATTAACTGAAACTGATTTTTGCATAAGCTTGTATTCACTGTAAACTTCGTCTGTTAACACGTTTGTCATTCACAGCCTTACACCTCACATTTTTTCACTTAATACGATGAAATTTGATACAAAGCATACAATTATTTACCTAGCGATATTACCAAAATTCTAACAATATTTGTCGTAAGAGCTCTAAACAATCTAAAAAAATATTTGAGCTAAAGTTACAAAGAACAACTAAACGTTATTTTATACAGGGTGTAAAAAGTATGATGTTCACGATTTTCATAGGTGACAAAACAAGTCAAAAAGTTTATATGATATATGTGTCAAAACTTGACAGATTTTTGTCCAAACGACAGTGACGGCTCGTGGTCATTAGTTAAAATTTCAAATGCATATGGCTTAACTGATTTTTAGTTAAAAAAAAAACATGACTAAAGGATTTAATTTTAGGCATTTTATTTCACACAGACGTTTACTCCAAAGAAATCAAGAAAGAAAATTAAAAAATAAATGAATAACAAACAAACACCTCGAAAAATGCGTAATTTTCCCCTTTGCGGCTGTTGACCCAAACCATGCGATTACACTGCTTCGGAAAGCTGCCGAAATTGCCCAATCGTAAATTGGATCGGGAATAGTCGACTCGGCTCCGTTTAACACAGTACGGTCAATGCAGGCTGGCAGCCCGGATTTTTGCCAACGAACGAAATCACCGATCTGGAGATCGAAGCTTTTGGAATTCAGTAATCGAACGAACCATTTTGCCTAGCAATTTTTTAAAATGCATAGAATGACTTAAAATTTTGACAGTAGGTAGTCCAAGGATCAAAATCTATATCAGACCAAAATTTTTTGAGTGCAAAAATCTTCGAAAACAACCCCCTAATTACCACCCTAATTAAAATAGCCCTTTTTTAACTCTTTTTATCTATGTATCATAAATACATTTTAAAATTTTAACAGATTTAAAATGCTTTATTTTGAAAAAAATGGAGCTGCAAATGAAAATAAAATTTCAGAATTTAAAAAAAAAACCTTTTCTTGAAAATAACTCAAAAACTAAGGAAGATACGTAGAAATGACTAAGGTATCAAATTTTAGCTTTTTAAATATCCCCTTTTTTTGTTATTATTTTTTTTTTAATTTACTGTATGATGTAAATTAAGTAAGATATGCACGTTTAAAACGCGTGTGTATAGACGAGCACTACCTTGTTTCAGGCCTTTAAACTCACCCCTTTAAAAAAATAAGGGTTTTAAGCAGTTTCAATATATGCGACCTTATAGCTCTTAAAAAAACCAACAAAATATTTTTTAAGAACTTTTTATCACAAATACCAACGGAGTTATGCTTAAAAAAACACTTTTTTGGAGCGTTTCGATGCATTTTTTAAAAAACCAGCGGTTTTGTACTATTTTTTGCATTGTAATATTGTAGAGGGTAAATTTTTAAGTATTAAGAAATTACAAAATTAAATAAGTAATACTTTTGAGCAGTCAAATTTTTTAACTACAACTCTGTGACAATATGTTAATTTTTCTAGGGTAAACAATTTTTTTATTAAATCATTATAAGGGTTAATTTTCAAGGTTTGAAATATATTAAATAATGTTTCAAATAATTAAATACTTATTTTTTTTAGTTTGTTTTATGTTAGTTTTATGTGACTTAACCTTTAATATAAAGGTTTTTGCAATAAGGGGTAGTTTTCACCTCTAAAAAATAAAAAGCGACCTTCAGCATAATGGAGATTTTAAGGGGAGGGTAAGTTAATCCTAAACCCAAATTTTTATGCAAATCACTGTGATAATATAATAATTTTTTTGGGTAAATATTTTTTTTAAATCATAATTGGGGTTGATTTTTAAGGGTTAACATATTTTAAACAATGTTTCAAAGAAACAAAATTACTTTTTTAAATTATTTGAGTCAAATTTTACTCAACTTAAGCTTTAATGTATAGTTGTATGGGTTTTAGCAATAAAGGGTAGTTTTCACTTTTCAGCTTCGTTTTCTGGACTACCAATATGTCAAAATTTTTTGGATATCAGAACGAAAAATTTAGAATTAAAAAAACATAAACTTTTCTAGTAATTAAAAAAAATATAATAAATAAATTTAGCAAAAGTAAATCATAGAAAAAACAAAATGACAATTCTTTAAAACAAACAAATTTCATAATATAAAAAAAATATAAATTAAAATGGTAAAACAAATAAGTCTTTTTTTGAACTATGTATTATTTAATTATGGGTAAAACCCTACACTTACATTTTTTACCGAACCTTTTTTTATCCAAAATCATTAATTATATCATTAAAATTTACGATATTATTTTTTTAAAAATTAATCGTAAATTTGCCGCCCCCCATATTTGCCGCCCTAGGCTTCAGCCTACTCAGCCTTTGCGTAAATCCACCCCTGTCCCTACCACCAACGTGTGCAGGCTTAACTATCTGAATTTTTAATGGGGCTGAATTAATTAGGCAGAGAAGGAGAGTGTTAAAAGTACGCAGAAACTGGGTTCGTCGAAGTGGGGCTTGTGTAGAAACTGGAGGACGACATTTGGAGCAACGTATTTAAACTCAAATGTAGCTGTTTCTTTTTTTATAATTAGGGACTTTCTATTCTTCTAGCAAAATAAAAAAGGTCTGTTTTAAAACACAATAATTTGTCTTCTTAAAATGAGAGTTTAATTTTGTGGTAAATATACTTATTTTTTAATTACAAATAAAAACCCGAAATAAAGTAAAAGAAAAATTTTATTTTAAATTAAATATTAAATTAAATTGTAAAAATAATTTTTTGGAGGTTCTGCAGCTCTTATGCTCCAGCCGCCGCTATGTAAATAAAAATCTCTTTACAAAAAGGCTAAGCATGTAAAACCTGGCAAAAATCGTTCGACATTAGACTCGATGTGATGAAGCGGGCGAAAACAACTAACTTTTGACGCATGTGTTTTTGGCTTTTTTGACTTGTTTTGAGCTCCACTATCGCCCATTAAAATCGTGAGCATTACACCTTTTACACACTGTATAACTCTAGCATATCAAGTTTTTTTATTGGATTCTAAGAAAACACGATTGTTTACACATGTACTTGACCATTAATTTTATTAAATCATTAATAATATGATTTAAACGATCTAAACGTTAACTTCATTTAACGATTGTCGTATGCAATGTAGGTACCTACTTATTAAAGACCTTAACCCATCTTAAACTAGTTCCTGTTTTAATGTAGATTTATAGGTGTATATGAATAGCCGCTTTTTATCCGTTTCCTTACCGTCTAAAATTTTTTATTTTTATGAGACCCATATTAGCTACGTTATTTGCAAACAAGGTCTTTAGTTTAAAACATGCAAATCCATAAGTGTAATAAAAAATAACATCCACTCACTTGGTGTTTCCAAAAAAATATATGTAAATACCTCGGTACAACATCAGAAAATAGGGAAAAAGAAAATCTAAATTAATAGTTTCAAAAGTTTTCTAAAAAATATACATTTCAATTCAATGATTGTTTTTTTTTTAAATGGTTCTGAGTTAATTACAATAATTTTAATTAGTATTATAAACTCTGTGTAAGACCGGCAATTTGTTAAATAGTCACTTTAATCTATAACTGCTTTTTTAACTTTGATCTGGTTTTCACATTACCTTTGGTATAATGGTTTTGTTAGTCCAGGCAAGTAATTATTAAAAAAAGCAGCAGTGTTCTAAATGAACTCTATTTGTCTACAAAATACCGTCACTTCCAGAAGGTGACGGAGGCTACCAAGTGGTTAAATAATCTAGAACGGATCACCCCTTACAATGGCGTTCGTTTATATTTAAATTGAACCGACTGTTTGGATAATACCTTTTTCAGATATTTTTCTCAATAATAAAAAATAAGTCTTAATCTTTTTTTTTAATTTGATAATTAAAATTCAGTTTTTTTTGTTGTTTATTTAAGTTCTTTCTGGGTAGTTTTACATGCAAACCAAATTTGAAGTTTATTTAGAATTTTTATAAATATTATTTGTTAGCAGCAAGTTTATTACTTATTATGAGAAATATCTTAATCTACCGTAACACCTTGGTGAATTTAGGGTCTGCGTTTTAAAAGATTGTTGTGTTTTTCTTTTAGGTATAAATTATCTTTATTATCCTTGCACTATTAAATATACACTAGTCAAAAAATATCTCGTATCACCATGTCAAACTAACCAATTTCTGAAAGACCTTTTTTTATAATTTACTTACGTTTGATATAGTCCTTTGCAAAATTTAGTTTTAAAAGGGTTAATATACTTTTTAGAACACAAAATTCTCCTATTAATGGCGTGTCATAAGGGGCCATTTGTTTTGGTTAGTTCTGGTTAGTGGGCCACGTAGAAACCTCTTTTTTTCCAAATTTAATGTAAGAGTAAAGATAAAAAATAAACATAATGTCAAAAAATAGTTTTTAACAACATGAAAGTTATTTTACAAAATTGTTGCATTTCCAGTTTTTATTCCTAACTCTATGCCAACGTGTGTTTTACTTAGACATGCACCTAACTATCAATTTAAATAATTACGATTAGTAAATGCAATTTAAATGTATTATATTATCCTAATAGTACTTTTATTATTCCAAACTCAAAAATTTTAAACAGAACCCTTTTATACTATTTTGATGATTTAATACAGCTTAAAATTGTCTTTTTTACGACGTGCACCTATTCATTAATTTTAATTAATTAATAACACGGTTTAGACGTACCATCCGCGTAACGCTTTCAGTAATTCAATATAACGGCAAAACTCTTAAAAACATTGAAAAAATAATTTTGAATCCCTGTAGTTTAAATAGTTTAGTATTTTTTATTACCAAATATAATTTATTAATATTACAATTTACTGACCGACACGTGGTCCAAACTGGAATATAATATATGTGATAAGCATGCTTTAAAATAGAGTTAGAAGAATAAATTTCCATAGTATTTAAAATTTAAATCAGTTCCTAAAAATTATTTCTTTATTATTATTACCAAAAAATCTAACGTGTTTATTAAGTTTTTTTCCAATAACAACAATTCAATAATCAATTTATAAATTTAATAAATAGTAACAAATATATACATTAAAAATTAAAATCAAAAAGTATTTAAGAAGATCAGTATAAAAAATGCATATTAAATTAGGTTTTTCTATTTGCTGATTACCTTGGCTTTGACACTTATAATTCTTAACCTTATAAAAACTGCATGTTAGCAATAATTACCTGTCTTAGCCAGTATTTTAAAATTTTTAGTGGTATTACATAAATTGCTTACCTTAGTTCAATCATAAAATATCTTTCATCAGCGGTTCAGTTTACCTCTCCAATTATTATTGCCAAAATTCTCGTTTAAGAAATTAATTACAAATTCGTTAAAATATTACATTTTCGTTATTTATGTTAGAAACTAATTGGTTTTGACAAAACTCTAGATACATTTTACCAATTAATGTGTCACAAATGACCTAACATTAAATTCCATTACCACAAAGTACATTTCACCAAATAATGGGTCACAAAAAAAAATTACACTAAATCCCATTAGGTATCCTAAACCTTTGATTTACCACAAACATTTCTTGGTAATTGCTATTTCTAATTAGAAGTAGGAATTTCTTTTTAGCCTAATGGTGACTATTCTTCTTGTTGATCATAGCTACGTTGGTCAATGTAAATTTATCAAAAATAACATTTGCGTGAGATACTGTATTATGTTGTTTTAATATTCCAATTGCCCTGCGAACAAATTTTAAAATATTTGGTAATACATTTACTATAAAGACTTACATCCATCTATTTTACGAAAAGTATTATATTTCTTCCCAATTTCTACACCGGCACCGGACCCAATGATTTAAAGTAGATAAGAACTTTCTTAATTTATTAACTAGGTATAGATCATTGCCATCCTTTTAGTGTTAGTAATGGAAAATAACTGTGCAACAAAGCAAGGTAAATAACTTTTAAATTTTACGATATGTACATAAAGAATAAACTTTCTATTTTTTTGCTCATAATATATTTAATATTTTTTTTTAAAATACGTCCTGCACCGACAAAACTAAAAGAAGCTACTTGGCATATGTTGGTAAAAAGAAACTTTTAGGCATTATAAAATAGTAAAAAATATACAGGGTTTTAATTAATTTTAATTAAGTTCCACTTCTAGCAAGGTTATTTTGTTTAATACATTTAATAAAAATTTCATATAGAGGACAGTCTGCATAATAATTTCGTTATTACTTGGTAAACAGGGCACCGAGAACAGGTATTGTTTCGTGGTTAGGTTAGCGGGATTAGAATCCTACTTACCACAAGGTGTTCTTAGCGTGAGTAAAAAGCAGATTTGGGATAATTTGTTCCTTTAAATAAGAATAAGTCATGCCCATGTTTAACATAGTCGTACTTTAGAATATACCTACACCTACACTAAAAATAAGCTCTTGAACATAGGCTTATTTGTTATTGAATGTTTGCGTCGGTAATAATATTATTAGGACCTAGGAACTTTACATTATAATTTCGTCTAATAATTTTGAGTTTGGCCAAAGAATATTATAGTTCCAAGTATCAATCTTAGGTTTGGCATAAATGGACATAAGCAGGTTTTAACTTATATTAGAGGAATTGGAGGATTTCAGTAAATCCGCCGAACTTATTGAAAGGTGTCCAATAATTACTTGAAGAATTTGGAGGTGATGGGGTCGAGTAAAACATAGCTAATCATACACAAGCCTATACAATAAGCTAATCTTACACAAATACACAGGGAGATTCGTAAGTTGACGCTTTTTTTAACTGTAGATATAACTCATTAAAATAAACAACTTTTTTAAATAACTTTTTTCAAAATATTTAAAATAAGGAGTAAGTTGTCACCGCCCAAGAAGTCTTTGTGCTGTAGTGCTTAGACACGTTAAACGTGATTTTTATACACCCGAGTACTTAGGTCCAGAATGAGCCCGCAAGGAAAACCGTCGCGCGTACAATCTGGAAGCAACGGTCGCAGATTAACGACACTCCTGATAAATAAGAAATATATCCACGTATTCATTGTTTTTGGATTATGCCATGGTCGCGATTTAACAATTTAATTTAAAATTAAAATTAATCCTCGTCTCGTCCAGTTAACAAGACAAAAAACGAGCGTAATTAAACACTAAACTATCTTTTTACGCCCAGGCCCGCGCTAGACACACTTTCAAATAAATTAATGTAGCTTTGATATTTTTGGATTTTTGAAATAATTGTATTTAAAAAGTGGCTTATTTTAACGAGTTTTATAAACAGTTAAAAAAAAAGCTTCAACTTAGGAATCACCCTGTATTTTGATGTAATTCTAGACTATGTTCTTAGTAGTCTTAGTATAGTCTTTAATAAAAATAATTAAACAAATTATGTTTTTTAAAATTAATCCAACGCAACCAAGCACAGATTACACTAAAAATACGCATTTTAAAAAATCTCACGTGAAATTAGGAGGAGAGAAGGAGTCTAGCCAAATCTCACAACATCTCACCAAGGGGGAAGGTGGAGGGTCGAAAAATCGCCAAAATGGCCAAATTCGCCTTACGTAATTAATTGACGCCTTCTTATGGCATTTTATTTTTTTTATGACTGGCGTAATCTAAATAACAATAAATAATAGGAAAACATGTAATAAAAAATGATCAGCAAAAAGACTATATTTATATATTTAGGCCTTCAGATAGGACACAAAGATACCTTTGTGGAAATCGTTAAGTTTTATTATTTGTGAAATTTAAAAAGTATTTTAAATTTTTTGTTTTTTATTGTCTTTTAATCTACAAGTCTAAGGATTTAAGCATTTAATACCTAGATCAAAAAGCAAAAATTAATTTGACTTTTGGCATACTCACTATTCACCCGTAAACAGGTCTTCCGAAAGTTTTTTTTCTGTTCTAATCAAAGAAAAAATTTGCTACTAATTAAATGCAAATTTTGTTTTTTCACGACTGGACTAATTTAATGATTAAATGATAGCAGTTTTATTAAACTTGTGTTTAAATAAAATTGTTACTAGAAAAACTAAATTGTAATTAGACAGTTTTTGTCTAAAATGCTCAGTTGTAATTAAAGATCACCTATTAAACCTATTAAAATCATGTAAGCGGGAAACCATTTCTAAATATTACGTAGACCAAAAAACATTTTTTCTAGGATTTTTGTATGTGTTACTTACCCGAAAAGTTATATTTTTTGTTGTTTAAGTGTATTTTTCTTATAGTTTCGTATATTATTAAAAAGTAAAATAAAAAAATGACTACAGTTGTGATTATAATTACACTTATTAAAACTTGTAAGTGCGGTAAGTATCATCCTGTTGGTGTTTAAATTTAGTATTTTTTCTTTATTTACTCCAAGTAACCTTTAGTTACTCTGCTCTGCTTTTAAAAATGTTTTGTCTCCTTGATATTTTTTTGGATTTTTTGAATCTAATGTAACGTGCTAACTTACATTGGAAAGTGGGTGTTTTTGAAATATAATATGTACATCTAAAAACTTATTAAGTTACTCGTATTTAGTTGTAGTTACAAAGTAAAAGCTACAACAAAATGGGCTATGACTAATTTGATGCTTGGTCCTATAGAAATTGTAAAAAAAGTACACAAAAAATATTTGAATATATTGGGTTGTATATTATTTAAGTCGGTTTTGATAAAAATAATATTTTTTTAATGGTGTGGGTACACACCAAAAGTCTCCGAAAAATGACCAAATTTTTCTTCTAAAGCTTCTAAAGGGCAATGCACTACAAATGTATGGCGAGTTTTCATAAATATTGTCCAAATTAAAGGTTATCTGTCCTAAATAATTGCCCGATTGCTCCATCGGACACATCTGTTTCTATAAGTAAGTAAAGCTGAAAGATTTTATCAAATAAATTAAAGATAAGAGCTTTAAAAAACACCGGTATGCAGAGTAAGAAGCATATTGTTTTGGAGCAGTTTACAAAAGTTATAAAATTGAATGGCGTGTTTTCATAAATATTGTCCATGTTCAAAATTAAAAGTTATCTGTAATAAATAATTAACCGATTGCTCCATCGGACACATCTGTTTCTATAAATAAGTAAAGCTGAAAGATTTTATCAAATAAATTAAAGGTAAGAGCTTTAAAAAACACCGGTATAGAGAGTAAGAAGCATATTGTTTTACTTTTCATAACTAGTTACGAAAAGTGAAAACTAGTTACGAAAAGTTTTTTCGCAACTGGGTGATAAAAAGTAAAATATTTGACAACATCAATGAATTTTAAAAAGTTTTTATATTTTACGCTTAAATTAAAAAGAATCATATTATATTCAAAATTAGAAAAAATATTGTATGAAACTCGTTAGGAGACACTATTTTTCATAACTCACATTCTTTTGCGAAACTCGCTTTCCTCGTTCCCCAAAAATCTGCTCGTTATGAAAAATAGTGCTTTTCCCAACTGGTTGCACAAATAAATATTATTTAACTTTTTTCTCATTTTTCCCCTTTTTTTATTTTAAATACATTTCTAACTTAAGTTAGCTCATTTAAATTATAAAGATGAAAGACAATTTTTTTGTTGATAACTAAATGATGAATAACTGTTTTTTGCAATCGGTCATTTGCACTAGCCGGATATCCCACATAATGATAATGTTTTTTTTTACTTATTTATCTTTAAGTATGTGCAGCATGCAGTAGTAAATTAATTATTATTTTCTTTTATTTTCTCGTCGTAGAGTTGACATTAAAAATATTTTTCATACAGTAAATTGAAAATAACTTTTGGTTATTCACTATTAAATAAACACTTTGATACTGTTTAACCGAAAGAAAACTATAGAATTAAATATATTTAAAAGTAACCTAGCTTAATTAACTCAAATATAAACATATTTTAACTGAATATAAAATTTTGCTCCATATTTAATATGCGCCCAAAATTGCATCGATTTTTTCAGGCGTCAATTAAATAGTGTTAAATAAAATTCTAATGTTTAAAAAATGTGTTTTTAGTTTATTGAATACTTTTTTTCTATCTGCATATTTTTTCACTAAGATATGCTGATGGGTAATACAAGTGCATCTCGATGTAGACCCTCAAAAGAAATGTACGCAGCTAATGTTAATTCGTAATTATTGTTTTTTTTTTTTTTTTTCAGTTAGTTATAATATTATTGACTTATCTCCATAATTCAAATAATGCTTTACAACCAAGATCTTTCCTACTAATACTAATAAAAAATAGAGCTAAATTTAATTATCTTCTTCCTTTAACTGTGCCAGTAACTTACACAATCTCTAGAATTAAAACCGACTTTGACTTACCTGTTAAAACAAATTTGGTAAGTGAGTAACAGATTGTATTTTTGTTTTAATTTGAAACCCGTACAAAATTCTGATGACTGTTACACGGCCCCCCCCAGGCTCCCGAAGATAAAAGGGGTCGTCACGCATTTTAATTTTTTTTGCTTTTTAAAAAACCCAAAACCCATATAAACTTATAGGTTTGTATGTACTTCTTAAAGAAAAACTATTAAATACCACAAAATTCGATTTTATCCTAGTAGGCTTTTGGGTCATTTTAAATTTTTTTTTTTAAATGCCCCCACAAAACCAATTTAAAAGGTGTAATATCTGGCAGCAAATGAATAGGGGAAACAATTAAAACTAAGGTTTTTTATTTCTAAAAACTCAAAATGGAGGAATTTGTTTCATAAAATATCTAAATACGTTAATTAAAAAGTATTCTGGGAAAAAAAAGTTTATCAGGTTTTGATTTACCCGAAAAACCAAAAAAAACGTATAAAGCAACTAAACCAAATGGAAAAACCATTTTAAAGTTACACTAAACATATATAGATTCAAAGTATAAATTGGTAATTGTCTCGAAAGTTCTCTTCCGATTTGACAAAATTGTACGGAGCTTGGGGTTATACAAAACGAAAAGATTTTTCAGCCGTTGTTTCGAGACATCAATTGTACAAACAACCCTTATTTTCAAATTTCCCCTTTTGTCAATTCTTTAACACTAAACTAGCACAAATATTTTATAAAAAACCTTTAAACCTTTAGTTTTATTTATTTTACTCCTTTTTCCCTTAAAATTCGAACTTTCAATAAAAGCAGCCATTTGCTTACGTGTATACATGGTTGCGGTTACTTTGGGGGGGGAAAATAAAATTTTTGGGAAATTAAAGGGAAAAAAAGGTGAAAAAAATGGGAAAACAAGTTTTTTAAAAGGTGTTCGTGAAAATTGTCCAACATAGTAAAATCCAAAAATTATGTGCAAAAGAAAGAATAGGTAAATAAGGTTATTTGATTTTCAACTTTGATGATGAAAATGCGTCGAAAAAAATTTTTGGGAATTGTAATAAACACTTCCAAAACCTCCCAAAACAAATTTTTAAAAACTGAGGAGAATTTCAACAATTACCCTAAATTATTTGCTGACTGCATTTAAATAAACTAAAAAAAATTTTTACTTTTCCGGGGATATGAGAATGCACCGGGTCTTTTAGGTGGGTTCCCTTTAAAATTACCTTAAAAAGTTTTTTGAAAAGGGGTTTGGGTTTTATAGGGCCAAATTTATTTTTCTTTAATTTCTTTTTTTGTTTTTTGGGGGTTTTGGGATAAATTAACACGATCATTTGTTTTGTAATTTAATAAACTTTAAATACATCGAAACCAACAAAAACTTTTTTCCCAAACATGAAGAACACCATCAATTTAATTATTAAAAAAAACCGTCAGCAGCAGAAATCGAAAAGGTTGGCCAACACTAAAACAAACAATTATTGCCAGAAAGGGCCATTTTTTAACACCCCCCCTCAATAAAATTATACTAAACCAAATCTTAAGTTTCTAGTCCAAAACCCAAACCAAAATTTTTTAAATTTAACTTGGAAAGGCTTGGTATTATCTGCCAACTGATCTTCACTTTAAATAAACAATATTTACCATACCAGATCAGTTTTCTTAATAAAGTGAAACTTTAAGTCAACTTTTTTAACCCTCTTTTTATTTTCAGGGGTTTTGCTTTTTAATGCCCGATTGCCTTCATAAATAAAAATTGGTTCTTTTAAATCAATAAAGAACCCAACAATTTCTTTAACCAACAGGCCTCACTAACACCAAAACTTAATGCAATGTTTTCCAGATTCTGTTTAAAATTAAACATTTCGTTTTTACTACTCCGGGATATTGTAAAATTTAAACAATTTAAAAATAAATTTGGGTTGATTTTCATCCGAAAATCACCTCCCCAATCTGAACAACAACCACACAAAACATCTGGATATTATCAATTTTTAAAACATTTTAAGTTTATAGATTCTTTAATATTTAACATTAGTTTCAAAGCCTTTAGTAAATGTATTGTTTTTAGCTTTTTTATTTTAAAGAAAAAACCCATTCACTTCTAAAAAAACGGTGACCCTGAATGTCATACTTAAGCCCCAACACCTTTTGTTTACATAACTTGTAATTCTTTAAACTCAATCTAGTACACCAAAATTTAATAAAACCCCTTTTTTAAAAAAATTTCTTGACCCAAAACCAATGTATCCCTTTTTAAGTTTTGTTTTATATCTATAACCCAAAAAATTGAGAAATAATCCTAAAGTCTCTATACAAAAATTCTTTTCACAAACCACTTTTAAAGTTTTCTATATCTTTTATCAATTTTCCCCAAAAATTTAAAAAACCCTCAACATAAAGAAAAATAGACTTTTTTTGGGTTTTTTTTTTTTAATATATAAACAATTAATCATTTTGTGACCTTAAAAACCCCTTTATTTTGTATCAACGAATCAAATTTTCCCTTCCCGAAATTTTGGGGACCTTTTTAGGGGCCCTAAATTGACTTATTTAATTTAAAACAAAAATCATTTTTTTCGTTTGTTCATACCCCGGTAAAATTTACATTTTTTCTTTATATTCCCATCCCAAAAGCCCCCTTCCCCATCCATTTGATGGGGATCGGTCACCTTTAATTTGCTAGCTTAACTAGCAAAATTGGGGAAAGTTTTTAACTAGTTTGCGGTAAGATGTTACACCCACCACCGAAGCTGTTGGAAACCGCCCGCCAAAATCTCCCCTTAAAAATATTTTGGGGCTTTTTCTTAAAAACCCACTTGCTTTTATCACTTTTTTTTCACCCCCGGCCCCTTCACTCCACGTGGAAAATTTTTTGTTTAGTATCTTTTAGTTCTTTTTTTCCATGGATTTTTCCATTTTGGAAAAATTTTCACTTTTTTTAGCTTCTTCATGGGGGTTGGGTTTTCCCGTTTTAGGAAAAAACCTTCCATGGCAAAGTCCACCCATTTTGACGTGGGGCTTCTGTTTTTTTCATTTTTCGGGGGTTTTGCCTTTTCTTTCATCTTTACCCCTTTTCTTTATCTGGGTTTTAATTATAAAACTTCACATTACGAATTTTATTTTTTAAAACAGGGAAACTCCATCACTTCTTGGTTATTTTGTAACCCCAGTATAACAGCTGTTCATTGTTTAGTTTTTATCATTCTGTACCCCTTTTCATTTCTTTAAAAAAATACTATACTCTGTGGTTTTTAACTCATTTCTGGGGGAGGGAAAAAAATTTATATCCTTTTTTTGTTTCATTGGAAAACCAAAAAGTGTTTCATTTTTAGGACTAATCTCTTTCTTTTTTTTTTCGGGATTTTGAACAGAAACGATAATCCCAAAACCCCCTAAAATTTTTAATTTAAAACCTTTTTAAACCAAACTTAAAATGGTTTCGGTTTTTTTGAACCCAGTTGGCTTGAATACAAACAAAAGTTTTATTTATTGCTTCCGCCCACAAAAATTTTTTTTCATACTTTTTTAAATTTTGTAAAGTTCGTGCGGCTTTAACTAATGTGCGCATCTCGCGCTCTGCTCTTCCATTCTGCTCAGGTGAGTATGCACATGTCTTTTATTGTTCTATTCTCAAATAAAATTCTAAGTTCGGTATTTGTGAACTCAAGACCATTATCTGTTCTTACTTTCTTTACTTTATTTCCTGTTTGTGTCTCCACCATGCTTAGAATTTTTGTATATTTTTTACTGCCTCTGATTTATTTAAGAAAAAAACCACTCGATAATTTGAGAAGTCATCTTTAATATAGAAAATATCTAATCACCTAGCGATGGTACTTCCATAGGACCTTCAAGTCCCCATGAATAAGTTCACCTATTCTTTGAGCTCTTGATTCACTTGCGGGAACAGCAATCTATGTTGCTTTCCATGTAAACACTCTTTGCAAAATGGTTTAGCATCTTCTCTATATTTCTATTTCACTTCCTTTAATACTTTATGAACTTGGTCAAAGTGAATATGTTTGCTAATATACGATTGGCACGTAATTTTTGATGCCAATTTGCCTTTCCGCCACATAACACTGTGAAAAATTTTCTTTAGTCTTAAAGTCCATTTTATACAATTTGCCATCTCTTAATGGCCTGCTCTTATATTACCTCTTTTATCTAACAATTCACACTTTTTCCCCTATCAGCTGTTTAACTAAACCTTTATCCAGTACAGTACTTAAGGAAAATAAATTAACATCAAGCTCTGGCACTAATAAATCATCACATAAATCTGTGTTTAACCATTCTTTGCCATTCCAAGCTTGGACCTCGACTTTTCCAATACCCTGTACTTCTAAAAACGACCCATTTCCACTTTTACTTTCTAGGTGTCTTGGGTGTATCCAATTCTTTAAATTGTTCTTTTCTGTAGCACATATGTTCGGTTGCCCCACTGTTAAACCACCAGCTACTCTCAGAATTTGATTTTCCAATTAAAGCTTTCACATCTGTACAGTCTAGCAGACTTGACATACTCATCAAAGCCTGTGTTCTGCTATGATTGCTGAGGCCCCTTATCTTTTCTTTCGTCCTCTTTATTCTTCCTAAACCAGCAATTCTTTATCAGGTGTCCCTTTTTCAATAAAGACAGGATTTTTCACCCTCTTTGGCTTCCCATTCTGGACAATTCCTTTAAATGTGCCCCACTTTGTTACATTTGTAGCATTTTACTTCCTTTGATTGTTGAAAATACTTTTTTCCACTCTTATTAGCAAAAGCCAAACCTGCATCACTTTTTCTTTTTATTTCTTTCTTCCTCTATTGTAGTCGAGACATTAATTCCTGATAAAGTTTGTTTGTCGTTGGGTGGTAGATTCCAAGTTTGACAAAGCATTTTAAGTTTTCTGGCAATGACATCAAGATCTTAGTAATGACCATTTTTTCACTGATTTATTCACCCTGCTGCTTTAAAATTTCCTGAATTTCTTCAATCTGACTAATAACTCAGCGATTTCCCCCTTGTTCTTTGCATATTCGATCTAAAAAAACCCTTGCTGGAGTAAATGGACACTAACCTGAGATTTATTTTCATAAATTTTACGTAATTTCTGCACATTTCAAATGAGGTACTTTGACAAAATATGAGTTAGAGGTTTGTCTTCTATTCTGCAAACTAACTGCCTTTTGCTTTGGCATCTTTTCTTTCCCATTCAATATCGCACTGTCGCCTGACTCTGGTTTAGTTGTTTTTCCCATAACTATGTCGTAAAAACCTTTTGACTTTAAAACGACCTGAATCTGGAATTTCCACGTTGTCCAGTTTTCTCCACTAAACTTGACTAATGGGGCTGTTTATTCTGACATTATTATACTAGGTGTTTTATTCCGAAGTCCACTTAAACTTTCCTTTAATCGGGTATTTTTCTAGTTTACAAAACAACACACCGTCTGTTACTCAAACGTGTCAACAAAGTTCAAAACTACGTGACCGATCGATCGCCTGTGATCCGGAAAAATGCGGGGTTTTTTTACGACCAACCAGGCGTCCTTTTCTGACTCCCAAAGTCTTTAACTTCTAATAACTTAACGGCAAACGAGATCTGGGCCCATAACCTGTTGTTATTTGAGGTTTGGGATTATTAATTAACACGATCACTGTTTTAAAGTATTTAATAAACTTTTAAATACATCGAAAAGAACTTAAACAACGTTTTTTATTCGACATGACAGAACACACTTATACCAACTTATATTATTAAAAATAACTGTCAGCAGCAGAACATCGCAGTGTTGCCAACACTAACAATAAAATAATTTTATTGCCAGAAAGGTTTACTCATTTTAACATTTTGTCCTAGAAATGTCAAGCGCTTTACTGCTTATCCTTGTCGATGAAGTTGGGTTTTCATTAAAATAATTTATTAATTGATTTTCACGAATGGTATTATCTTTGTTATACTTATAAGGACATGACTGTTCAAATGCGTTTTTAAATTGGCTACAAGTTTTAAAAAATACCCTTTCTTTGGCTTTTGCCTTTTTGGATAAGTGTCAGATTAATTGTAAAGGGAAATGACCCCATTTTCATTGTTTTTAATATAACATGCCTTCATATCAAACTCCTCCTTGACATTACGCAAAGTTATTAAAAAATAATAATAAACAATAATCAAACTAACTAATACCTTTTGAAAATTTCAAACAGTACAAAACTAAAATAATAGTGTTCCCGTGGCTACTCAAAGTCCACTAGACTAAAATGAAACTTTTGTGACATTTTATAGTTTTTCTCTGAAACTTTGTCTATTTAATCGTTTTCGTACATACTATAATTTCTGAGTTTCCAATACATGTAATATCAAAATGGCCTACTCTGTATATTTTATACGTAGAATATGCTGGTACCTGGTGTGGTTTTAATATGTTACAAAAAAAAATACAAACATTTTTATAACTTTTTTTAATATCTTTACCCAACCTACATTTTACTAAACTTTTACAATATTATTAAACTTTATAATTTTATTATCCATTTATGATAATATGTTGGAAAACGGCAAAGTAAAATTAAAAGTAATTAAGTGACTTATGGCTATCTACATAGTCGAGAAGGTGTTTTCTGCGAAAAATAGTTAGAAGGCTTCGAAAAATATGAGCGATAGCATATTCGACGTGGAATACAAATCTGAGAAAGTCGTTTTGGGGATTTTTCCTGCCATTAAAAGTGCAATTGTTAACCATTGTTTGTTAAAAGCCATAGAAGATAGCAAAAATTGCAAAAAAGATCCTTGAAGAGGAGGAAATTTCCGATAAAAAAGTCCTAACTCCCGGAGTTCCATCTCCATTGTTTATAATTTTAATTCAACGCGGAAAAGAGGCTCCCGACATTTTAGGTTGCGCGCTCGGCGTCAAAACCGAGTACGTCACACTAAATATCTTTTTAGGGTATTAAATATTAATTTGAAAAATTAAGAAAATTATGATGTATTCAGAACGCTTTAAAGAATTTATATCCGTTAAAAGTTTAACTCAAAATTTATTTTCCAACAAGATAGACAATTGTTAATTAACAAAATTGTTTCGAACTTTAATCTTTATTGTAAATTCAAAAAAATGTTTAAATAATTGTCGTATAAATTTTTCGCGTCGTGGAGCCCTTCTTATATACATACCTAACAAGGTCACGCCATAAAATTTTCAAAAATGTTAATGCTTTGTTTATAATAATTTTACAACTTGACAATATTACTCTATTTTTTTTTTTTTGTCAATTAAGGAAATTATTATAAACAAAGGATTAACTTTTTTAAAACTTTTATGGCGTTATCTTGTTAAGTTCGTATATAAAAAGGGCTTCACGAAGCTAAACATATATTTGACAATTATTTAAGCATTTTTAATGTACAATGAAGACGAAAGTTCGAAACAATAACTTTAAGTTAAATTTTTAACGGGAATGAATTCTTGAAAGTGTTCTGAATACACCTAATTATTTTTTATTATTTAATTAATATTTAATACCCTAAAAAAATTATTTAGTGTGACGTACTCGGTTTTGATGCCGAGCGCACAACCAGAAAGGTTTGAATTTAATCGTTAATTCGTAAAATTAATAATGGAGATAGAACTCCAAAAGTTAGAATTTTTTAATCGAAATTTCCTCCTCTTCAAGGATCTGTTTTGCAATTTTCGCTATCTCTTATGGTTTTTGAGTTATCATCAAAAATCGAAATGACTTCTATTTTTTTCGTTTTTTGTTAATAACAATTGCAATTTTTATTGGCAGAGAAAAATTAAAACGACTTTCTCAGATTTACATTCCGCGTCAAATGAGCTATCGCTTATTAAATATTTTTTGAAGCCTTTTAATTATTTTTTGCAGAAAACACACTTCTCGACTAAACTAATATAAAATTTTGTTTAAATAGAAGAAGTTTTAAATTTTGTTATTTTTTACCTTTTTTCTGCTACTTATGGAGGCGACAAAATCTGCTGTCCAATTTTAAAAGTCCTTTCAATTTGCAAACTTAAAAATGTCCTTAAAATCCTGCTCAGATCTATTCTCTTAATATATAAATTTCATGTTACCTTCTTTGGCAATTAGACACTTAACTCACGGTGTAGGATCTTTTGTGTAGACTTAACCAATTAATTTTTTTGCCAAATTAGGCTAAGTTTTGCCACGCGTCCTAAAACAAAATTGAATGTGATGTGTTTACACACAATTTTTTAATTTTTTTTTTATATCTTAAAACTCTTAAAATAACAACCAACGAAAAAGCTGTTTACCAATCTTTTCTGATAAAAATAGTTTTTATATTTTATTATCTACTAGCTTTTCGCCCGCGTAAAAAACACGATTTTGACTGTTATTGTTTTTTTCCGTTCTCGCGAAAAAAATTAATACATTCGATACGTGCAACAAGGACGTCTGCCCTTACGTATCTGGCCACCTTCTCATTCCGTTGCGTCACTTTACATCAGCTACCCTCGCTCCGTCTTGTGATTGAGCATTTTTTATTTTATCTTATTTTATTTGTTATTATTTTTTAATATAAATAGGGGAAGGAGTTTCCTAAAATCCCTTTTAAGCTAACGTTTTCTATTTTTCTAGGTAATCAGAGGCCTAACTACCAACACCCCTATTTACAACTTCCAAATTAAAGATTTTTCTATACAAACTTTCATTTCCATTATAACCGCTCAAGGGGTATAATTCCAAAATTATTTTTAATCGTAATCAATAGTTCACACACAAATTTTTATATTTGTAAATCCAGAAATAACGAAGTTCCATACAAACTTTACTCCTGATTATACCTCTTTAGAGGATGAGTTTCTTAAAAATCCTATCTAAGCTGACGTCTTCTGCTCGTAATCTACCCTTGTGCCAAATGTTATCTTCATACGTCAAGTAGTTTTCGAGATTTCGTGATTAGTCAGTATATGAATGAATAAGTGAGTGACCTTTCGCCTTAACATATAAAGATATTTAATAATTAAAATGTAAATTAAATAAAAGTCTAGAAAAGCTACATAAAAAAATTCTTTTAGATAGGACAATAAAAATGTTTTGTTATAGGTATTATACACTTTTAGTGCGACTTAAGAAGGTGGCACAAAATTCTGCTCTTTATTTTGTCAAGTCTGTTTTAATTTGTAAACCTAAAATTGTCCCCATAATCCTCAACAAATGTATTTTCTTTAAATAGTTAACTTTATATTTCTCGTCTATTAACAATTTAGATCTGCAAGATCTTTGCCTAACCCAAATATTCATTGTAGTTCCTCTCTTAAGTTGTTGCTAAATTATTAAATACCACTAAGGAGCTGTTTTAAGCAGAATCAGGTACTTATTTAAATATGTCATTTTTTTAATGTATATAATTAATTTTACCAGATCGTTACGCAAAACGAAGAAACAAGACGTCACAACGTACTGTTATCTTAAAATTTAATTAAACAGGATCCTTCTCCTTGTTCTTAAATTTAACCAGTTATCCAACCGGTGTATTATTGCAAATACTTGGTGTAAAGCCGATTTATAATTATTAAGTTCAGTTGAATTGTTATTTTTGTTCGTACGTACAAATATGTGAGTAAAAGTAGACATAACTTTAATTCGTTCTTTAAGATAGATGATTAGTATTATTTTTCGTATTAACCTCTATGAGCTAAAAAAAGTAATAAAAAAAAGAAAATAATACGTTTACTTTTTTTAAAGAAACAGTTTATCTTAAGCTTCTAATAATAATTAAATTATTAATTCTCTATTATTTCCATTTCTCTTGCAAGGCTTAAGGTTTTTTTAGTAATCGCATAAAATAGCAACTCCGGATTTTTGCAAGTATTCACGTTTTGTTGTCCCTAAATCAGGGCAAACATATTTTTTAATGCCGTCGGTCTGCGGTTCTGTTGGCGCTGTAGCTTAAAAACGACATTGCAAATAAAGATAAAAAACATTTAGTGGAGCTATGTTTATTTTTCAATTTATAGATCTATAGATTGTTATTCGGAAATTGTTTACACTGTTTTACACTTTTTGTCCACCTTGTCTTTTTGTACACCTAGTAATAAAATACACCTTTGGTAAGAGTGGTTAGTTGTGGTTAGTAAAATAGTGTACACGTTTTTTGAATAACAAACAGATCTTATTAACCTTTAAAAATAAATTTAAACTTTTAAACTCACACCTTTTAGCTAGTTTTACCTAGGAGGGTAACATTTTCTACACACATTGGGCTCATATCGATCTAAAAACGTATTTTTCTTTGCCCTCCATGTACGGGGTACTCAGGTCAGCTTTGGTTTACAACTTCTCAACTGGAGAAGATAATAAAATAAAATAACATTGCTTTATTGTCATATTAGATTATACATCTTTTTGACAAAGCCAAATAAAAATAACACTATGATAATAACAATATGCAAAAATGTTTAAGGAAAGAAAATATTGCATCATTTGTATTTTTTTTTGAATCCAAATTGTTTTAAATTTAAAATTTTATGTTTATCAATAAAATAAATCATTTTACTTTTTACAGTTTTCTCAATTATTTTAGAAAGAGTTGGTAATACACTAATTGGTCTAAAATTAGAAGGTGTATCATAATCCCTTTATGAATTGGAATAATTACAGCAGCTTTTAAACAGTTAAGAAATTCCCCTAAAAAAATATTGTATTAGCTAAAGCTTCTAAAACTGAATTAAAAAGTTAAGAAAACATTTTAATTGATAGATTGTCTCAACCTGAAGCTTATTCATTTTTAATATCTTTAAATGTGCTTAGAATTTCTTTTACATTTATTGGACTTACGAAAAATGTTTCATTAATAACAGTGTTATCCATATAATTAGGTGAATTAATATTACAAATGTTATCTACAAATACATTTTGATTATTTTTATAGGCGTATACAAGTTTAAAAGTTAATTATTTTTTCTGCTAAATGATGATTACTGTTTTTACGGACACTGTTTTGGCCTACCAGATACTGCTTTTTTGTAAAAACATAGACTCGAAGTAAAAATAATTAAAGCCAACCCAAACTGACTGTCAAATAAATGTATAGGTGGATCATTTTACTGGGACATAAAGCGCAATGTTTGTAAAAACTGTATTTCATTGGCAAATAAAATTTTTATTTAAAATATTTAGGGATATTACGTTGACTTGGCCCTCACCGTGAAAAGAAAATAAATTTATAAAAAAACACATTAAAGCAATACGTTATGCCATATTACAGTCCATTTTGAGAAACCACAAACTTTCCAGTTTGTCTACCCTATCTATTAAATATTTAAACTCTGATATTTAGGCACTATAGTTTTTTTCTTCTTCCAAACCACCAAATGTTTAATGACTGTATTAATAAAATAACGTTTACTCAAGATACCCACAGTATGGTACTGCTGACTTACTTTGTAAATTATGAATCATAATTAGCACTGACTTATCATATAGTGTTTATGTTAAAGAGGATCAAATTATTGTTTAAGAATACAAGAAGCCTAAATATCTACTAAATTCTTACAACGTCTTTAAAATAACAAATTATTTAGCTTCCTAAGTACCTTCTATCATAAATGCAATGCTTACCTTGATATTTCGCAATATATGGTTTTCATATTTTATTATTAAGTAGACAAGTTTTAAGAGAATTTTGCAATAGCGTCTCTGAACTTTAATATCAGGACACATATTCTTATTTATTTTAAAGTTTAAACATATTGGGTGATTAGTTTTCTTCTGTAAATTCGTTTAATCTATAAAATATTTCTCTTTTAATCCTACATTCGCAATAAAATAAAATCTCTGTAAGAAATAGTGATCCCAGACTCAAAAAAGGATACGCGAATATAAAATAATATTAAAGCAGTATCCAGCTGATACCATACGTCATATGATCATATCATATTTTTTACCTATTTGAATAAATTAGTATACCATTATACTGTATTTATCATCGATATTTATAAGGTTTTTAATTGTCTGGTATGAAAATATCAAAAGGCAAAAAAAGTATTATTGGTAAAAACAAGGCAGCTATATTATTAAGTCCTAGGAAAAAAAGTATGAAGAGGTTATTAGACATGACATTTTTATTTGAATAAAAATAGTACTAAATTTACTGACGAATTTGCCAAACGCCACAGCAGCTACCAGGAAGGTTTGATTTCTATTTTCAGCCAAAATGTATTTTTCTTTTTTGATCTGTACACTTTGTATATACTTTTAATCGGACACTATTTTAAATACTACTTTCATATCGGGTATTGGTTTTTCCAATGGTTTCTCCCACAACTTCAAGGCTGGATTTAGTGTCAGTGCTGACATCGGTCGAACATAGCTATATCAGCGAAAATGCATGTATCAGCTACAGTGCAGAGTTGATCGACTGCTACGCGCCCTACTCTGTACGGGATCATACATTTTCATTGATCCAACCTAAGCATTCTTGATTCCAATCAAAGAAGAGCCATTATATATATATATATATATATATATATATATATATATATATATATATATATATATATATATATATATATATATATATATTTGTGTTTTACTATTTAGCAGATTTTACGACCTTTGTTTAAAGTTACATTTTTCTAAAGTAATTTTAATTAAAAATGTATATATTTCTATATCCTCGCAAGTCCACTAATTAAATTTTCTCTTGTATTTTAATTTAAATTATATATTTTTCAAATATATAGTTAATGATGTTTAAGGGATTTTAGTTTTTAACTGGCTTGCTTAAATATCCAATCGAAGTCGTATCTCTATTCTAATGTTTTATTGGCAATTATGCTGTTCCTTAAAATAACTATTTTAGTAAAAGGTAGTCAGTAATTTAATATATTATTTGTTAATTAAAGGTTATTATTTAAGTCAATAAATTAAGTAAAACAAAGACACAAAAACGTCATCACGCAGTATATTTTTGCTATTTAGCAAAACAGGATATCTTGTTGTTTTTTAAGCTTGTACACTTTAGCTTTCTTGTTCTAACCTCCTTGCACATTAAATTGAAGTGGTTCTAGTTACAGATATTTGAAGAATTAAAATTAAGTAAGTTAAAATGGACACAGTCCTATTTTTTGACAAAATTGCATATTTGATTTGTATAATTTAAAAAGAAATTTATATATATATATATATATATATATATATATATATATATATATATATATATATATATATATATATATATATATATATATATATATAAATATATATATATATATATATATATATATATATATATATATATATATATATATATATATATATATATATATTTTTTTTTGATTATTTGCTTTCTGAACCATTAACATATATTCTTTAATTTAATTTCTTGGGAGTTTTGGTTCACATTTATTTTGAAATTAAAAGGTTATTTTTTATTTTTCATATTGTTTAATTACAAACGTTTCGGGAAAAGCCTTCATCAGTGTTTATACATCCTAGAAAAATCTTATTAATAATAAAAACTTCAAAAACTTATATACACATACATCTACAAACATTTTAAAATCTTCAGGACATGCATAATTAAAATATTTATTTATACTATAAATACTTTTATAGTATATTATTAGTATAAATAAATATGTTAATTTGTTTCCCTAAAGATTTTAAAATGTTTAGTTAAAATTATTTAAATATTAAATTTTTTATAAGTTTTATTATTAATAAATTCATATTTGAATTTAAACCCGATAACGAATTTATATTAAACTATATATAAAAATTAAAAATTACCTTTTAATTTCAAATATATATGTGAAAAACTCCAATATATGAAAATATATATATATATATATATATATATATATATATATATATATATATATATATATATATATATATATATATATATATATATATATATATATATATATATAAATATTGTTCAGAAAATATATTTGCCTTAAGAAAAAAGTCATCCAGTAACCTAATAATTTTTAAAACTTTTTCTTTAACTGCTTTACTCAAACTTACATTTTTTTAATGACGACTGTATTTTTTGTTTTAAGAGCTAGAAAATATTTTATTATTATAAAATTTTAATATATAATTTATAACATTGCAACTTAAGACACTTTAAAAACAAAGGAAATTTATCTTTATTTAAGGATTTTCAAATGATATATAAAAACGGTTTAGAGTATATTTATTATTAATATTGTAGATTTGAATTTATAATATATAAAAAAGTTTTTTTATATAAAAAAAATATTTGTAATAAAAAATAAATTTAATTTCATTGTTATTAAAAACTCTGTTTGGGTAATTTAAATTTAAAATTGCTTAAAATATCCAAATAAATTTTTAAATAGCCTTTCGGTCGAGTGATGATCGCGTTGTTAAATTTAGCAATGGACTTAGCAATAGGGTATTTTCACTCAATTGATATTGAGAATGTTGTGTGTAAAAATTGAAAGTAGAAACACAATTAAGCTAAACCTGCTAAATAACACGAAAAAATACAAACCCCTTACTTTTCTATTTAAGATTTCATTATCATTGTAATTTAAATAGCCCGCCACTCTCCTAACCAATCAAATTCAACATGGATGCCAAGTCTGTTTAGGAACTCTCGATATCGGCAATCGTTTCGAAAATATTTTTTATTATTTCCTTTGATTGGCTTTGCACAGGAATGCATACAGCCACTACATTTTACGTTTCGAAAATAATAACAATACACTTTTTTTTCATTTTGAATAAAATAACGGAAATTTACTCCTTAAAACGGTTCATATCAAGGAAAGTTTGGCGATAATAATAACTATAGTAATAAATTAGAATATTTGAAAAGAACACACACTGTTTACAAATTAGAAATTATTAATAAATATTAGAGGTTACAGGTTATACAGGTTGACATTGACAATATGACAATTGACAGGAAACGCCAACTTTGTAGATGTTGCGCATATCGATATTTGATGACAGGCGTATCGAATAACAAAAAGCTGACAACAAAGCAGAATAGAAAATTTAGGGCCGTGACGTCACGGGCCTACAAAATTCAAACTTAAAATTGATTTTTAAGGCGCTTCCGGAGGCCAAAAAAATCGGGAAAAAATATTTTTGGCCTTTATTTTCATGTGGCTTTGCAATAAGCTAATAAAAAAAAATCATGATAAACGGCTATTGTTAAAAGTTAACAACGGTTTAGAATGTTTAACAAAACGTCATTGTCAGTGTTATTCAATGATTTTAGTAGGCAACCTGTCAAAATCTGACATTTTCTTAAACATTATAAACCGTTGTTAACTTTTAACAATTGCTAAATTTAACAACGCGATCATCACTCGGCCGTTAAAGTCTAAATTTCAGACCCATACAAATGAAGTAAAACTTTTTAATAGTACTTTTAGTGTAGTTATGGTATGCCAGAAAATCTGTTTTTATTCAGAGTGTTTTAAAAATTACAGTTTTATAAAGAATAATTGTGACGTTCTGCTTTTAGGTAGCAAAAGTATTATTTAAAAAAAATCTTATCCATTTAAAAAGTAACCTTATTTTTTAGTTAAGTTTTTTATTTACCCAATTGTTTATAAATGGATTGAATAAAAATATTTTCAGTGATTTTGCCCCAGATAAACGATTTACTTGACCTAACCTACCTAACTTATTTACAACAATATAATTCATTTCTTGACGTAAATGTTTTTAAAACTTTTAACTGCTTTTAAATAATATTTGCTTATAGAAGGTATAAGTTTTAAAAGTACAAATAGTTCGCGAAAATCGAAATAATGTGAAAAAGTCTATTACTTGTCAGATGCGTAATCAGCTAATCGTTTTATTAGTGTAAGGGAGCAAATAGCACACCTAGTGAGCAAATTCAAAATTGAAATAATAAAATTACTTTTTGTGTTTTTAATAAAAATACCTTACTTTTTTAAGCTTCAACATTGAACTACTGTGTCAAATACTTTATATCTGATACCTGAAACCATTAGGCTGTTTAAGCACTACATTTTCTATTAAGTTGTCGCTAGGGCCGGACTTTTTGCCGCCCATAGGCTAATATATTTTGCCGCCCTAACATGTCAATATTTTTTGGATATCAGAACGAAAAATTTAGCTTTAAAAGAATGTAAACTTCAGTAATTTTTATAAAAATTTAATAAACAAAAGTAAATTATACAGAAAATTAAATGACAGTTCTTTAAAACAAACAAATTTTATAATATAAAAACAAAATATAAATTAAAATGGTAAAACAAATAAGTTTTTTAAACTATGTATTATTTAATTATAGGCAAAACCCTATACTAACATTTTTCTTTGAACCTTTTTTTCTACAAAATTATTAATTATATCATTAAAATTTACGATTACATTTTTTTACAAATTAATCGTAAATTTGCCGCCCTAAGCTTCAGATTACTCATCCTTTGCGTAAATCCACCCCTGGTTGTCGACTGTGTTATGTTTTATCATTCTTGCAAAAAAAAACTGGATAGTTAATCAAATTTGTTTTTACTTTATATTTTCATACGCGCACAAAATACTCTACATCCATTTTTTTGTGTAATGTTTTAAACATCTTTTGGGTTTTTCTTTTTTATTCAGTTCATTGGACAGTACCGTGAACTGAGAAATATTTTAAATCATTAGGAGAAGAGCGGTTTGATGCAGAAGTTCTAAAATATTTTGTAAAAGATGTATTTATTGCAAAGCCAAAATACAAATATTTAATAGCCACGAAAGTAATACTTTAAAAATATTTTAAAGCCGAAAATTGCTATAATTTGTACTTTCCTAATATGTATTATATAAGGTTTATTGGTAAGAAAATTTAATGAATATAGTGCAAATGTGGTTAAAATGTGGATGTTTTAATTTTTTTCCATTCATTAATCACCTGATAAAGTACAACAGTAGCAATACATTACTATGGTTAATTAATTGAATAATAAACTTAATATTTATGTTTTGTAAATTTTCCAATACATGGCCAATTAACTTTCTAAATATTTTCTTATCTTTGTTTATTTTAAGTAGCTAGTTGATGCATATAAATATAGATAACAGTAAGTACATTTTATAAATATACTAAATCCTTAAGAATAGTGCACACACGTAAATGAAAAATTTTAAAAAATGGTATCTCAAGTGTCAAAAACATTTCAAGTACTTGTTCTAATTATTTTTTCTTCACAAGATAAACATAATTTCCTAATATGTATATAAAGATAAATTGTTTTTTCTCCGCCAACAAATATATTGAATATTTTACTGGCTAAGATGTTGGTTTACTTGTATTAGGTCACTCGCATATTTGCTTTAGTTTTGAACAATTTTTATCGTTAATACAGAATAGAACTACATCTATAATAAATATATTATTAGTATCTAAATTAAAATTACTTTCTAATTAAAATAAAAATGTAAAAAAAATATTTAAAAATAAAGGCGTTTAGAAGTATCTTGCAGAAGCTATTTTAGTATGTTTTTATTAGCCTACAAATGTATAATGAAATAGGGAACTATCTATTTTTTTAGACCGCTTATCCATATTACCAACCCTTTAAGTACGAATAAGTATGCGTGAGAGAAAGTAAAATGGGACTATATACTTTCTCTGTTGCTCCAATGTGCTAAGAATATTTATTTAAATAAAAAACACATAATTTGTTTTTTCTCAAAAATATTGATATTTATTTCAATTACAAAAATATTAATCTGCCCTATTTATTAATATATAAAAAGCATTTTAATATATCCAGTAAAATCTATTTTTCCTTAAAAGTTATTTTAAATAAATAAAAACCGAACGGACTTTAGTGATTGTTAGTTTATTTTTGTCCATCCATATTTTTTCTATATATTATAAAAAAGTTAATCTACCCTATTCATTATTATTTAAAAATCATTTAATTTATAAATTAGTAGTTTTAATAGGATGAAATGATTCACATTATAATATGATTCAGTTAAACCTGTTTTTTCCTTAAAAGTAATTTAAATAAAATAAAAACCGAACGGACTTTACAGTGATTGTTAGTTTATTTTTGTCAATTTATATTTTTTCTATATATTATAAAAAAGGTAATCTACCCTATTTATTCATGCATAAAAAAGCATTTAACTATATAAATCAAAAGTTTTAATAGGATGAAATGATTCGTATTATGATATGATAAACCTGTTTTTTCTTAAATTAATTTAAATTAAAAAAAAACCAAACGGACTTTAAACATTCATTGTTAGTTTATTTTTATCTATCTATAATATTTTTATATATTATAAAAAGTTAATCTACCCTATTCATTAATATATAAAAAGCATTAAAATATATAAATAAAAAAATAATAAGATGGAATGATTCGCATTATGATATGATCCAGTTAAACCTGTTTTCTCCTTAAAAGTATTTAAAATAAAATGAAAACCGAATGTATTTTAAACAGTAATTGTTGGTTTATTTTTGTCTATCTACATTTTTTCTATATATTATAAAAAAAAGTTAATCTATCCTATTCATTAATACCTATATAAAAAGCATTTAAATATATAAATTAAAAGTTTTAGTGGGATGAAATTTAATGATTCGTATTATAATAAGATCCAGTTAAATTCGTTTTTGCTTTAAAAGTAATTTAAATAAAATAAAAACCGAACGACTTTAAACAGTGACTGTTAGTTAATTTTTGTCCATCTATATTTTTTCTACATATTATAACAAAGTTAATCAACCCTATTTAATAATATATAAAAAGCATTAAAATTTATAAATTAGTAGTTTAAATAGAATGAAATGATTCGCATTATGATATGATCCAGTTAAACCTGTTTTTTTCCTTAAAAGTAATTTAAATAAAATAAAAATCGAACGAACTTTAAACAGTGATTGTTAGTTTATTTTTGTCTATCTATATTTTTTCTACATAATATTATAACAAAGTTAATCAACCCTATTTAATAATATATAAAAAGATTAAAATTTATTAATTATTAGTTTAAATAGGATGAAATGATTCGCATTATGATATGATCCAGTTAAACCTGTTTTTTTCCTTAAAAGTAATTTAAATAAAATAAAAACCAAACGGACTTTAAGGAGTGATTGTTATGGCCGGTTGCACCAACACTTTTTGCGACACTTAAGTTGTTCTTAAGCATTAACTGCCCCTTAAGTTTTAAATGTTTCTTGCACCAGCTGAAACTGGTCCTTAATGGTCCCTTAACTTTAAGTTTAGGATTTTCTGTACTTAATGATCCCTTAAGTAATTTGAAGTTGACATTTGACAAATATTTTGTTTATTGTTTATTTATTTTTTATTTGTAGTTTCAAATAATTAACTTGATAAAAATAAATTATGGAAAAACGGAGTTTTTAAACAATGGTGTTTTGGATTGTGATATTTTAGATGTGATGTTAATTAGATTTCCAAGAAAAATGTAGAAACAGTGAATTTTTATTACTTACGGCATTTTTCAGGTTTATTTACCTTTTTTTTATTTTTTTGGACATTGCTCTGTTATTTTTAAAAGGAACCGTTTTGACAAGATGGATAATCTTACATTTTTCAAATGATTCAAATTAACGAAGCCAACAATGCTCAGCTTACTTGAGCAAATCAAAGATGAGCTTTAGTTTAAACATGACAAGTTTGTATTAGCTTTTAAATTTTAAGTATTTACTTGTAAATTAGAAATATTTAAATTTGTTCACATAAAATCATAAAAGTTTTTTTTTAATTATGTATTTGTGTTTATATTTCATATTGACAATAATTGTTCCCTTTCCATGGCCGTAAAGAAAGGCGCCCCACAAAATAAAAAAGGGTTAGTTGTGGTTAGTTGTGAGGCGCCCTTGATCTTTTTTTCCCGTATTGTTATAAATTTTACAACAAAAAATCACAAACTAACGACTGATTTTGTATTATATTGTCTATAAAATGAAAAAAAAAGTTTTAATTATTTACAAAGATTCAAGTCAGATTACTGCTATCATTCAATGACACACAAACTAGAAAAGGAAAGATCTAATATCAGTTAGTTCTGATTATTCGCGTTGTAAAGGCCAACAATAAAAAAGAAGAACGATGCCAAGTTGACATCTTTCTAAGTACTCTTAGTTAAGTTGCAATAAAAATCTAATGGTGAAAGCGAAAACAATTTAAGTTACCCATAATTTTAAGAGCTTCTTAATAAAGATCTACTTGGTAACCGGCCATTAGTTTATTTTTGTCTATATTTTTGTTTAATTCTTACTAAATTAAGGTTTTAGTTTCGGCAAGTTAAATTAAAATTAGTTTGGCTGAAAAATATTTGTTTCTTACTAAGTTATTACTGAAAAATTGTAGATCATTTAAATTCGAGACAACGTGATTGTATGTACAGCAACACGAAAAGGACGAACTTTAAAAGTTGTATTCTACTTTTTTCGATTATCTACTTTTAGCTTAATCTTTTATAAAAATTCAAAAACCATAAGTCATTCCTTAAAAACCACAATTTTACATTTACGCCTAAAAATTTTAACAATTTGATTAAATATGGTATTTTGAAATCGTCTTCTACTAACAACACTAAAGTGGTTATTATATTAGAAACCTAATGTTCTAGTTTATATATCAAGTTATATCATAACATTTACCGTAATTTAAAATATATATAATATTATTGTTGCGTAGCTTGGCATTAGAGGATTTAGGAATGTTAAGCGCATGTACTTAAATTTGTATATACTCTTGTTTAAAATTTAGTAACAAAAAAGTTCAGCAAATTTACCTTTTTTTTAGACTTTTTAAAAATGTCTTTACCTTGCTGCTTTCCAGGGCAATCTATTTTAACCTATTTATAACGTGTCCTTTGTAAAAAGTCGCTCCTACTCTTGAATTAAAAAAAAAAAAATGCTCAAAATGTTTTTTGCCGGCTTGTATGTCGTTTGTGTTTAATGAATCTATGTTTATGTTTATCTGGAACTTTTGTATTTTGTTTGCTTTAGTTAAGTAAACTTACAAAAACAGCTCCAAGGGGCATATTATGTGCATTAACTTTAGGTTTTATAGAATTAGTACTAAATGAACAGAAACCCATGGTACATATACTTAAGATGTACTTTTTTTTTTATTGACTTACTTCAACTAAGCGACCAGTAAAGATTTCATAAAAATCGGTTTAGTAGTTTTTGTGATATGGACAATTACGTGTAGTTGTTACGGCCTGGTCTATTGATACGCGCTATGGGTGTCGTGTCAAAGGGAAAACATCTCAAGATCTTGGTCAATTTTTTTTTATTTACAACAAACTTATAAGTACATATTACACCTAAAATATCCCAGTTTTGAGTGAAAACTTAAATTATGAAATAAAAAGGTAAGTTTTAAAAAATTAAACCTACCTCGAAAAAAATAACCTAAAATTATGAAATAATATTTTAATTATATACCTTAAATTAAGTAACAAATTAGAGGCCTACAATTTTTTGAGGTTAGTGCCGGCAGCCAACCTTCACTGTTTAAAAGGGCATACTTGGTTCTATTGATCCTTTTTTTCTACAATGAGCTGACGATCTATTGTGTTACCTTATATATATATATATATATATATATATATATATATATATATATATATATATATATATATATATATATATATATATATATATATATATATATTATACAATTATTATTAAAGCATATTATATCTATTATTTTTTTTACAATATACGATCTATGTTATATATATATATATATATATATATATATATATATATATATATATATATATATATATATATATATATATATATATATATTTTATATATATATATCATGTTTTACAATTAAAGGGTACAGGGGAAAAACGGACAAAGTCATTTTTTAGCGAAGATACTGACGTCATCTTATAGAAAATATCGTTTAATTTTGTTCTTAAAAAAAAACCGACAAGAACTCGATAAAAACCCGATAGGTCAGGAGATATTAAATAAAAAAATTATCCCGTACCAGGGAATAACGTGATAAGATAAGTCCCTGCGGTACCGAGCAAAACGGGCTATGTCGCGTTTTTACTCTTCTATTCAGCAGTCGAATAGTGCTCGCTATTTTAAACGCTTTTATGTTATTTTGTGTCCAATACAAATTTTGGCCGAAAAATGTATCAGTTTGCAAAGTTTTTAAAAGTTCTGTTGAATCTCAAGATTATTTTACCTCACTGGTGCATTATTAACTGGGAATATGGGAAAATTCTTTCCTATAATAAAGTAAACAAAAAAAGAATCTAGCTTATTTTCTTACACTAATCGAACAATTAAGTTTTCATTTCAGGTGATCAGATTCACCTGAAAATACCGAAGATTATTTTTTAGTTCAGTTTGGTTTTATATATTAATTATATAGGCAAAACGCTGAATGTTAAGTGAAATAAAGATACTTCACAAAACAATTTTTTTGTAAATTCAGAAAAAAACGACCAGTTATCACTAAATTGTTGATTTTTCTATTAATTTTTTTTAAATGCTTGCAATTTATGACTTACCGATTTCAGATAGTTGGAAAACATATTGGTAAAAAAAAAATATTAATCGAAATACTTAAGTTTTTATAGCGTTCTAAAATTTGAAATTGCTTTTTCTCAAAATCATAAAATTTCACTTAGTCCGTTTTTCCCTGTACCCTTCAGTTAACTAAAACAGTTCAGGATAAGCTAACTGCTAATTTTTATCGGAACTGTGGGTATACAATGTAAAAGTAATCATGAATTTAATAACCCCTTTAGGAATGAGAAATAGTCGTTTTCAATAATGAAATTATTGTAATATGTTTTTAGCATGATTAACATAATGATAATTATTATAAGCAAATTACTTTACAAATTAAAAGTACTTATATTTGTCAATCTTAAAAGTAGTAATTTAAAAATAACGAGTGTTTTATTTTTGTTTGAAACGAAATCTGCAATACTTTTGTTTGCTTGAAAATAAATTTGAAGGCGGTACTTTTTTTTGTAATAACTTGTTTGTAAATTATTTAATTATAAATAAATTAATAACCTAAAATAATTCATTTATTAATAGGTTTAAAAATTAATTTATTTTGTACATTATTTTGTAAAAATATTTGTAAATAAGCTGCAAGGACCATAGTTATAAAACTTTGTATAAAATATGTATTACAAAACTAATAACATGATATTACGGATCTAGAGAATAATATCCCTTAAAGAAACGTGTGATTTTACTTTTTTGTTTTATATCATGCATGAAGAGCCGACAAAAAATGTTTCTCAAGGTATTTTTGAGTTTAGGAGAAAAGTTTTTAATTATACCAGAAAAGTCGCTTTGCTATTTTTTAAAAAATCAATTAGCTTATTCTCATTTATATAGTAGTTAAACTTTTTTGCCCCATTATAAAAATAAATTGGCTGAATTTAAGTTTATAATAACAACTTTATTGGCAGTAAAAAATGATTTGCTAATATTTGTGTTCATTTTGAAATTTAGTGCTTTATGCATAATATGCATGACAACGTTAATTCAGTGAATATGAGGCGATAATAAAGTAGCAATTTTTGAAAATATTAGCATCTAACTCGCAAACGGTGTTACCGAAAATGTAAAGTTTTTACCATGGTCGTAGATTTGCATGCTCTTAAATTAATTCCAAATGAATTTTTCTCCAAAATAATTAGGGGAGTCAATAATTAACCCCATTAAAAAGTACATGGGACTTCTCCTATATCCCGCCCGACGATGCATCCCCCGGTATATACAGGGTGATTCATAAGGAAATGTCAATACTTCAGGTACGTAGTCAGGGTCCATAAATAAGCATAACAGTCTATACAAATATGGGTCCGCAAGGCCTTCGTTTCCGAAATACAGGGTGTTAAAGTTTTTATTTAATTTTTTTTTTAATCTATGATAATGTAAATATTGGAGTAAAAATTGGTATCCGGGAGTTTTTTGGTATGACGGATTCGAACCTAGTCTTAGTACGGCTCTTACTTCTAGGGGGTGCCACCTACACGTATTTTTACTATTTTGAACAATCACAACTTTTTGGTACGGCCCTGTATTACATTTTTAGGTAAATTAAATAATTGTTTTGTCATTTCTACGTCAAAAAGGTATACCTGTTAAAAGTTGATAAAAGCAACCGTTTTTGAGATATTTGAATTTAAAAAAAATACGACGCATCTGATTTTATTGTTGCAAAATTAAATAAAAATAAAACAAAATTTATATTAAAACAATATGTATTTAAAATTTCGATAAAATTATTGTTCTTAAATTATGTTTAGCCAAACATAGGCTAGGTTTTATAATTTTCATCAAATACACATAAAGTGCCTATGCATGTATTTTAAAAAAATTAACACTCTGTATTTTGGAAACGAAGGCCTTGCGGACCCATATTGGTATGGACGTTTATGTTTATTTTTGGACCCTGACCTACCTGAAGTATTGACATTTCCTCATAAATCACCCTGTATATACAGGTGTCCAGATATGGGCATTTTTCGAACCAAAAGAAAATAAAAATATATACAAGTTTCCTAAACTTTTCCTATGACTCTTTCACGGAGATAGTACATACCGATCCAAATCGTTTTTGTTTAAATAACTTTACTAGGCGTTATTAAATATATTTTTAATAAGATGGACTGAAAATACTTAAAATAAACCATTAAATCATATTTGGCTATTAGTTTTAGGGACGGATCTGGTCGAGATAATGGAATTTTTAACACCTATGATAAAGGCTCAACATATTATTTGTAACTTTAACCTAATAAAAAAGATCTATTGAATCGAAAAATCAATTGTTACGAGAAATAATATTATTGTACTTGTTTACATAACAGGTGTTTCTAATTGAGTGTATTTAAAATCTTTGGTCATTTTAAGTCACAGAAAATGCAATAAATATGTCCTAAGTCTTAACTTTTGAGAACAGGTTTAAAATTTTAAAATAAACATTTATTATTAATATCTGTAATAACACTTAGATATTTTAATGAAATTTTTAGAATAGATATACAAGAAGCATTTTTAGTTTCACCAATCTTTTATTTCCACCAGTGGCTCGTATAGAATTTGACCTGCCATTTGACAATTAAAAAAAATATGGTACACTTAAAAATGCTTCTTGATACATAGTACATTTATGCCAAATTTCATTAAAATTTCTAAAGTGGTATTACAGATATTAATAATAAATAATAAATTTTAAAAATTTTACCACCCTACATCTCAAAAGGTAGGACGTTTATGACATACGTTCATATAAAGTTTTCTTCTTAAAGTGAACCCAAAAATTGCCTCCCCCAAATATTAACGTACAATTAGGAAACACCCTGTGTAATGTAAAAAAAACCAACGATATTTTATTTCTCGTAAACAGTTGATTCTATCGAGGTCAATCAAGCATACCTTTTTTTTAGTTTAAAGTTAAAGCTATTTAAAAATAATATTATTGAGCCTTTATTATACAGAGTGTTAAAAAAATTGCTATTATTAGGTCAGACTAGTCCGTCCCTGGCAAACTAAATAAGCCAAATATGATTTTATGGGTTCATTTTAAGAAGACTTACCTAGTAACTATCGTATTAAAAAATATTAAATTACGCCCTGTATTTTAAGTTATTTAACAAAAAACTATTTCCAGGGGTGTCCGTTATGTACCTGTATCTCCGTATATTTTTAGGTTTTTCCATTTGATTTCGAGAGATTGCCCACATATTCTGGGACACCCTGTATACAGGGTGACTCATGAGGAAATGTCAATACTTTAGGTACGTACTCATGGTCCAAAAATAAGCATAAATTCTATACACATATGGGTCCGCAAGGCCTTCGTTTCCGATATACAGGGTGTTAAAATTTTTATTTATATTTTTTTATATTCTTTAAAAATAAAATATGTTTTGCTGAACATAATTTAAAAACAATAATTTTATTGAAAATTAAAATACATATCGTTTAATTATACATTTTGTTCATTTTTTTTAAATTTTGCTATAATAAAATCAGATGCGTGTCATGCGTGGTATTTTTCTTTTAAACCCAAATATCTCGAAAACGGTTGTTCATATCGACTTTTAACTGGTATACCTGTTTGACGTAAAAATGACAAAACAATTATTTAGTTTACTTAAAAATGTAATACAGTGCCGTACCAAAAAGTTGTGATTGTTCAAAATAGTAAAAAGACGTGTAGGTGGCTCCCTCTACAAGTAAGAGCCGTACTAAGATTAGATTCGAATCCATCATACCAAAAAACCTCCGGATACCAAATTATACTCTAATATTTACATTATCATAGATTTTATTTAAAAAATAGAAAAATTAAATGAAAACTTTAACACCCTGTATTTCGGAAACAAAGGCCTTGCGGCCCATATTTGTATAAACTTTTAGGTTTATTAACCCTGACTACGTACCTGAAATATTGATATTTTCTCATGAATCACCCTGTATATAAAGTGTGTCAACTTAAGTTGGAACCATATGGAAAACTTTTTTATTATGAAGTTTACGAAAAAAGTTATTTTTAATAAAAAGTTCTGCATGATCCAAAACTTAAATTGCAACCATTAGATATCAATTTTTAAAGCCGTATACGAAGTTTGTCAAAAAATATAAATTTTACTCAAGAGTAAAGTACCTTTATTTTTTACAATACAGAAGAAAATTATTTTGAAATAAAAGTTATATTTAAATATGCAATTACAGCTATTTAGCATTATAATTTAGGATTGGTGATTATTTACTAATAATTCCATATTAATTGTTCTGGCTTAATACAATTTAACGTAATTTAGGATCCATTGGCATAAAATATTTGACATTGTGTGTCGAAGGGAGTTCGTATTTGTAAAATTACAGTAAAGATAGCAAATTTACTAAATTGTAAAGAAACAATTTAAAAAAATAGAAAAATAATTGTAAAAATTGATAAAGAATTTACATTTAAAATATAAAAATAATTAGATATATAATAATCATAAATTTATATATATATATATATAATATATTATATAAATATATACTATATATATATATATATAAATTATAATAATAAATATTTATATGTATCAATATATAATATTTATATTCTATTTTTTTTTTTTTTTTTTTATATATATATATATATATATATATATATATATATATATATATATATATATATATATATATATATATATATATATATATATTGTATTTTCTTGGGAATAGGTTGTATGAAAAAAATAAAATAAAATAAGGTACTTTATTCTGCAACATTTTGCACAATATGTCGTGCTTTATCAAGCATTTATTAGTCTAAAATATAATAAAATTTTCAATACAATACAAACACTCTAAAATATTTAAATTACCACTTATAAAAAACGTTGTTATACAATTAAAATCAATATCAAATTATTACATCACTATAACCAGATATTACTTTAAGATGCGTACCTTGGAGCTAATGTTTATGGTTTAAATAATGATTTGTAGGAATTTGATTAAATCAATGATCGATATACAACATAAAATGCAATATTGTTTTTTCGGCCGAGTGATGATCGCGTTGTTAAATTTAGCAATGGACTTAGCAGTTTAGAATGTTTAACAAAACGTCATTGTCATTGTTATTCAATGATTTTAGTAGGCAACCTGTTAAAATCTGACATTTTGTTAAACATTCTAAACCGTTGTTAACTTTTAACAATTTGCTAAGTTGACAACGGTTTAGAATGTTTAACAAAATGTCAGATTTTAACAGCTACTAAAATCATTGAATAACACTGACAATGACGTTTTGTTAAACATTAACTGCTAAGTCTATTGCTAAATTTAACAACGCGATCATCACTCGGCTGTAAATCTTTTAAGTAAGTTTTTTTAAGAATAAATACATTTGATAAATGTTTTTTATATTATTGATGTTTTTTATGCGTTAAGAATATACTGTAATTTAAAAATTTTATTATATACAGGTCGGATTCTTTTAGTTTTATTATACAGTACAGCGTTTGCGTTTTTGAGATTTTAGCTGATCAAGTTATAATATATTTGGCTCAGGTTACTGATATCTTTTTTGTCGTTCAAGGCTTTTTTTATTGCGATTATTTCTTTTACAGTAAGTTTTTTATTATTTAAAACTTTTGTTAATGCTTTTGTTTCATGTGTGAGACACCCTGTATATATTCGGATTGCTTTAAAGTATGCCCCCTTAAGAAGTCTTCAACTCTTTTATTTATTTATTTTTTTTTAATTTACCGGGTGATCCAGGGAGGTGGCTCAACTGCTTTTTTCAGCATAAAAATGAATATTTGGGATATTATATAATTTTAAACGTTTTTTGACAAGTCGTGTGACTTTCGGTCATTTTCGGCTTTACCGGAAACGTTCACAATTTTTTTTAAATGTGTATATATTTACATTTCTGGGAATACTCGGCGTCCAACAGTTATTTTTTTTTGTTTTGATTCTAGATCTTATCAGCGCATTGAATGTTGAATTTTTAATTATTTTTTAACTTGGAATTAATCTTTATAGACTAAGCTTTTTTAGTGACAAGTTAAAGCCATATCATCCCATTTAGAAAAATGGATTAATTTCATTTTGAAATTTCAAAATGCGGATTAAATTCAGCGTGAAGCATATACAGGGTGTTTTTTATTTTTGGTAAATTATTTGGCATTAAAATATTATTTTTTGATCCATGTGTGTAGATGTGTGTAGTAAAACAAATGTAAAAATTAGTGATTCAAATACTTTGGTTTAATCAGATTTGAAAGTTAGGGTCATCCTAACGAATTTTTTTAGTTTAAACTGTACTGACACCATGTTTATTTCTTCTCCAAATCAACGATATTTCTTTTATCATTAAGCTTATTCATAGTTTTGCCAACAAGAGTATCCTTTACTTTTTACTTTAATACTCAGTTTCTTAAGCCAGTATTTAGGCATGATCTGGAAAACAAGCGCAGAGTAATACAAAATATCTCTTTTACAAGACCTCAAAATAATATTGGATTGGGATACCAAACATCATGTCCAGTTTAATGCCTTAATTCTCTAGTAATTATGACTAGAGGTATATTGTTTAATGTTGCATAATAAAAAACATAAATAACCACTGCTAAACTTATTCTCTTTTGTATGTATTAAACTAAAAAAATGTAGTTGTATTACCAGAGGTTTTCACAATTTATTTTTTTTTTAATTTTTGGATTGGTATAATACTTACTAATGCTGGTTTTTATATGTTAATGTTATGGGAAAACAAAATATTTAAAATGTGTGACGTAAATCGAGAAACAAACCAAACAGATATCGCGGAAAAAGGAAAGAAATGCAACAATTCTAAGTATGTTTAATGCATCACGCGAACTATTATGGTAGTATAGCCGGTATTTGTTGTGGGAAATAAACAATGGTATTTTTCTATGACCGACATAATAATCATTTAAAACAAATTAAAATCACTAATATTTGTTAATTTGTCAACCTTGAAAGCCTTCATTTTAAAAGTATTATTTCTTTTTGAAACCAAGATTCGCATATGCTGCGCAAAAGCAATATCCACTGGTCAATGTTCTGTAGTACTTGCATATACCTACGCTATCATCCTTTTATCAAACTTCAGTTAGTTTCACCGACACCAGCGGAATCACCAATATTGTAGAAAGTTAAAATCTTAGTTGCAATATTATTTGTTTGTTTTGGTTTTATTAAATCAGGTGAAAATGCCGACCAAGGAACTAAGTAAGTTTTTATTAATTAAATAATATTTATTGTTTATTTATAATATTAATACTTGGTTGGGTTAGCGAAAAAAACAATCGTTTGTTTTGATATAGTTTTAACATGGTATTTTAACTATTATTCTACGGAATGAGTTTTTAAAACTAACAACAAATTTCTGGTTTTTAGATCAAAATTTTTATTTATTTTAATAATTTTAACACTAAGTTTAAACCAATTTTTCTAATGTAAGGTTTTTTTTATTAAAAATTTTAAATATGCAAGTAATTTTTTAATTTTCCACTTACAAGCTGTAAGTGAGTTAATGTAAAACATTGTATTTTATTATGTTTACAACGGCTTTATCTTGGGTCGTCTAGTCACAGATTTCGTTGGCACTTAAATTTACAAATGTTTACACAGTCAAAATTTGCAAATAGATAAATACCCTTAAGAGTAATGATAAAATTTTCTTACTCTTAAGGGTATTAAGAGCAAGAAAATTTCATTTACGACCATTGTTTCTATATCTGATCTGAGGTTTAGAAGTATCAATGAAAAAAATTTCTTAATTTAAAAGGAAAATGTTTTTGGTAATAATGTTATAACTTTTGAATGTTTTTTTATTGTCATTTTTTTATCCTTGGGCAGTCCGGAGGGCTTAAAGCTTACAATGGGTGTCTAGGTTAACTCAGAGGTACTTATTAACACGACACTAAATATTTGGCGGTTTGTACGGAAAGGAACAACTTTTGCAGGCAGCAGATTCCTTAGTCTAGATACTTAAGGAATCCATAGACACTTTATAAATGAAGAAATAAACAAAACAAAAGTTTAAGGTTTCTTTAGATGGACTGTAAAAGGGTAGAGGTATACATGAAAGTAGAATTTTGTGCTGTCCTGTTGGGATCTGGATTATATTTCTTGGAAAAAAAGCCGTTAAAATATCTATAAATAAGTAACAGGTTCGTGATTATTCTCAAAAGTAACACTAACAAGGTTAAATGACTTTCTTCTGCAGACCTTGACCGCTTATAAGAAGAAGATGGGTATTAGCCAAATTTTTTCCGACAGCAAACATGGTGATGTTTTTATTGCATTAAACCAGGCAACATTTTTAGTGCCCAAATTCAACATTAAGTTGAGGTACTGTAAAAGATACGTACATTAGCACGCGCTTATTTTCTAACTCGTGCTTAGAGCCTTATTTGAGAAACTGAAAATTATAGTGAAGGGTACAGCATGCCAATGTATAAAAGTAATTGAGAAAGTGAAAATATAGTTGAGGTAAAAAGACAATACAGTTGGTGCCAGTACTGAAACCTAGCATACCCCAGAATAAACTTACTCTACAAGAGTAACCATTTATACAATAGTTAATATAAGTCGATCAGAAAGAAAATCAAAGTGCCAAAAATAAAGTTCTGGAAAAATATATGGTGTTACAGTACATATATGTGGTATGTTTCTTTTTACCGTTTAATCAGTATTTCACTTTAAAATATTTCATATTTAAAAAAATCTGGATTGCCGAGAAAACAAAATTTAGCCTAGTTGTTAATCGATTACTAATTTAAATATTCGTTATAATTTAATGTAATCAAAAAATGTAAATTACAAATTCTGACGGTTCAGTAAAAATACTTTAACTCTTGTAATTTAAAGTTTCTTCTTTCTCTTAAAATAAAAGCTCTGGTGGTGCTCCAAAAATACGGAAAAACACTGTAATGTTTATAATATTGCTATATAATTATTAACTTTGGACGTTAGACGAAAGAATTATCTTTTTAATCAATTGAACAGGTATCTTCTTTTTTAGTGGACCGATTCGATTATTTGTTTATTTGTTTTTTCTTCCAATCTAAAGCTGATTAAAATGCGGTACCATAGTTTAAAGAATATATATTGTATATTCTTTAAACTATGATTAAACATTTTTCCTTTATATTTTGAATAAAAAACACCAAAACCGAAAAAAAAAACATAATTTTCCAGGGAATTAACATTAAATATTAAAATTTAAGTTTTAAATTTTAAGGGTAGGGTCGATTCTGGAGGTAAGATAAATAAAAAAAAGTGTACGTCTTAAAATAAAAATAGACATAGATAGTCAAACACTTCATTTTTTTATTTAAGTAACTGAAAAAAAAAAAGTTTTATATTTTCAAAATTAAAATTGACTCTTGTATCAACAACTGTACCTGAGAGACTACGCAGTGAATAATAAGTATTATCATACCGAAGACATGTATATAAACCAATGATCAATAAACATTGACAAAATCGACCATGACCATTTCATGAAAATTTCGTAAGTAAAATTTTACGTGGTAATGTTAAGTGCACTGATGAAGGTTATTTTTATTAATTTTTGCATTCTAAAGAAATCAAAAAGTATCTTTTTCTTGCTGTAAATTTCACCTGGTATCAGTGGCGGCTCGTGGGTTAAAAAGTAAGGGGTTGCAATCCTAATGTTTCTTTAAAAAAATAAATTAATTAATAAAAATAAATAGACAGACTAAAACATGGCTGTGTGGCACACATCCACGTATGTTTTTTATAGAGCTTAACCTTAAATGTTCTGGTAAAACTCCTTTTTTTACTAGACACTAGTTTTATTTTTAAATGAGGAATTGGCCTTTTTTATTTCCGCTTTATCAGCTAAAGATCAGCCACCAAACGGCTCTGCAATTAAACTTTGCACCGAATTCATTTTGAACACACGAAAGATTCCTAAAAAATGCAATTAAGCACTGCGCGATAACCAAAATAACAAATTATATTTAAATAAATCGTAAATCAGCCTGCGAGATAAACAAAGGTTTGCACTCGAACTGCAAACCTTATGAGCGCCAAATGCCAAGAGAGGCAACTCCATATACTTACGCGTACTCGTAATGAATCCAATTGGGTTTGCATTTTGATTGCAACCATCGCATCGGCTTCGAGGATGCGATGCGACGCGCGATTTTAATAATTTGTCTGTTATTTCCAGATAATATAAATACAGATTTTTTAATATTTTTTTAAAAAAATTGTAACTATATAATGATTAAAATATATAGGTATTTTTGAAATTTTATTTGAAACCTTTTTTGGGGGTTGCACAAACCTGCAAACCTATAAGGAAGAGCCGCCATTGCCTGGTATAGGTATATAAAAACACTTGGTATTAATTATTTCATAGATTTAATTCAGAAATGGTTATTTGACATATTAAAGAGCATTTTAAATGATTTTTGTTTGGTTATACGGCAAATAACCTTGGATACGTTCGTAAATACATCAATGATATTGTAGTTTGCCACATACTGCTTACGATAAACGTGGCCAATATTGCATTTAAATACCGCAGTAAAGATAACCCAAAAAATAATCACTAACCTAAACTTAAGTACTTAGGAGCTAACATGAAGTTAAATTACTTCATTTACCTTGACATTTGCTGGCGCACCGGAAACATAATAAAAAAATAATTTCTTTAAATTAGATGGTTTTAATGTTGACATGCACGAAAGCCAATGTCATTAAGTTTTTAATTGGGAGATGACAAAAATTTACTTTTAAGTCAGCATTTTAATAAATTGCTAAAAAAGAATTTTGTTCGCCTTCATAAAACTGTTTTCACAAGGTAAAACTACTTTAAATCCGGGCCCAAATAAAACAACGTTAATCAAAACGAATTAAGCTTTTGGTAATCTTTAAAAAAATGCTTCAAGGTTATGCTTTAAAATATGATTTTTAAACAACAATAAAACAGGTTATTTTACTTTAATTATAATAAATTTAATGTGAAAAATTTCCATATATGCAGGTATTTTGTTATAAATGAAGTAAGCCCAGAAAGCTATTCCGTTACTTAAAAAGTTATTTAAATTAAACCATGTATACTAATACGGATACCAATAAAAATAAGTGCGAGGCAAACGGCTAAATATTAATATAGGTAAAAAGGGGGTTTTATTTTAAGTAGCAAAAAGTAGTAGTCCCAAAAATTTTATTAAAAAAATGCCGTTTAGGTTAACCTCGCAAAAAATTGCTGGAAATTATTTCTAAATTAATTTATTGCCCGCAGTTTTTATTAAAAAATACATGGTCGAGCTATATTTCCAATTTATTTTCTGTGGTTCTAAGAAAATCTGGCACAACGTTGATATGTCGACTTTATGTTCTGTCTAATTGAACTTAAAAAGGAGGGGAATGGAAGTATTTTTTAAAAATGCTTATTTCTTTAAGCTAGCTAGGCCGAATAAGACAAAATTGGGATCGCTGAAAAGAGGGTTTATTAATAAATGTTTGCTCCTTGCACCAATTCAATAAAATAATGTAGTTATTAAATTTGAATATAAAAGTAGATTAAATTTTTAAGAAAAAATCGCCAAAATCGTATTCATTCGTTTAAAAGTATCTGCCCAAAATTCATCTGGATAAATACTTAAATTAAATGTTCCATAGTTAACATACCATTGCTTCTTATTATTACATCAAGTAGCGGAAAATATAGAAATTAATAAATGGTTTTAGGCAATTTTTTTGATTTTTTTTATAAGGTTTTTTTCCACAAAATTTAAGACTTTCTGATTTTAATTTCATTATTAATAATTAAAAGTAAAATATCTATTAAATAGTTTAGGCCTAATTTTATTTTAATTGTAGCGTGTTCGATTGCTATTACATCCGATGAAATTTAAGCTTTAAATAAACAAATCGACAACATTTCCAAGAAATAGATCGAGCTAAAGGTTGAAAAATCATACAACATTTAAATTATATCTTTTTTCTTGTGCGTTAGTACTTTTGGCTATTAAATAATTCCGTGTTTTTTTATTTCGGTACAATCCACGAAGGCTAAGGCCTAAGCACTAACGTACCGTGGGTATTTGAAGTGTGGTAATAGGGAGTTTATTCACACGAGACTTAAATATTTGGAGATTTGGGGGAAAAGAAAAAGCTTCTGCCGGTAGCAGGGTCCATAGTCTGGACACTCTAGGAATGAAGGAACGAAAAAAGTGGGAAGTTCGGAGCCTCTCAAGTTGGACTGTAAAATTATGCATAAAAGTGGCGCTACGTGTTGGTCTGTTTGAAGCTGTCGAAGGAGGAATTATACTGGCCCACTCTTCGAAGCAGAAGTCGTGAAAATACCTATAAAATAGGGACAAATCCCCCACAGCTCGTTGGTGGGCAAGAAAGAAAGCTTTTTTGTATGTGTAGGATCATTAATAAGACGAACAGCTCTTCTCTAAATGGAGTCAAGAATGCTAAGTGTTGTAGGAGACGCTATTCCCCAGGCGTGAAGCGGAGAGGTTCCGATCTGGGATACATACAGAGTATACAGATTAGAAGGAGAGAAATACTTTCTGGGTCGAAAAAGCAATCCAAGCTTTTTTAAAGCTGCTGAGGCTATGGATGTAATGTGTTTGTGCCAGTTAAGGTTATTCTTAAAAGTAACTTAACAGAACTTGGCCGCTCATAAGTAACGTATTAGCATTGGCCGACTTTTTTCGCAATGGCAAACATGACTGTGTTTTGAAGGCATTAAACTGGACCAGATTTTTGGCGCCGCAATCCAAGATTACTTTAAGGTCTTGTGAAAGAGATATCTGCATTGACCTGCGCTTGATTTCAAATCAGAATTACAGGGTGGCTTAAGAAATTGAATATTAGAGTTGAGGGTACTATCGTTAGCAAAAATGTGGATAGGATTGGTAATGGAAGAGAGAAGATCCCTGATGTGAAGAAGAAACAGAGTTGGTGCCAGTACTGAGCTCTGGGGCACCCCAGCATTAATCGGATAGAAGTTGGAAGAATAACCATCTACAATAACTGACATACGTCGATTAGAAATAAAACTGGAGAGCCAAGAACAAAGCTTAGGTGGAAGACCGTAGAAAGAAAGTTTGTTAAGAAGCCCATCATGCCACACCTGATCAAAAGCTTTAGATATGTCAAGAGCAACGATCTGGGATTTACCAAGAAACTCAAGGGACTTGTTCCAGTTGTGTGAGACAATGGAAAGAAGATCAGCTGTGGATCTTTTGTGTAATGTTTTTCAAAATCCACTTTAAAGGTTAAACATGATTTTAATCGATTAGGTGCCCTCATAATTATCTTGATAAGCAGTACCACATAGTTCCAAAAAGAATCAATTTTTGCATTGCATGTGAAATATTTAGAGTTCTCTATCTAGGCGCACGGTAATGCGCCAGACCAAGTTCGGGCCTACCGCCCGAATGTGTGTATATTACACGAAATGTTTCCGACTATTTTCTTCCCAGTCATAACCTCGATCCGTTTCACTTACAGGTATAAAATTTGTATGTTAATTCATATAAGTATTCTTATTACCTGTAAAAAAATAAAAAAGTTATGTTAAGTGATCTTTGAGATATTCGATTTTGAAAATCGCCCATTTTACTACTGACTGCCGGACTCATTGTCTCATCAGAATTATGGTGCACTTCCCGAGGGAGTAAAAACTTGAAATTTGTAAGTAGGTTTTAGGACACAAGTAAAGGGAAAATTCTAAAAACCGCACATTTGCACTTGGAACAACCTGAAACAGAGTCGTAGTATCGTATATTTGGGGGGTAATTTAGAATTTTGCAATCTAATTTAACCTGACTTTCATAATTGTCTTAGAATTTAAAATTCGGGCAGGATTTTATTCTTACCATCTTGCTTATCAGGGACATTCAAAGAAACATTTTTCGCACTTCAAATTTAATCCAAAGTTTAGGTTCTATCTACAGATCAAGGTATACTAAGAAAACAGGCATAAGATCCCCCGCATTTTTTTCCATTCATTAAACTGAGCGAAAGAGAGAGAAGAACTTACTAAAATCACTTATGTAAAATAAGGACCAAGTTCCTACCCAGAAATCTCCGACCTCTTAAAGTACTGAGATCTAAAATTAGACCAACTTTGTTCACAATTTTGTTCCTCTCTTTTTTGATAAGTTTTTTTTACCGATTTGTAAGTATTAATGAAAAAAATTATCTGTATTAATGAGAAAAAATTATTCATTATAACAGACAGATCCTTAAAAAACTTGCTAAGTCAAAAACAAATCGGAACAAAATTGTGCACAGAACTTGATCTAGTTTTAGATCTCAGTACTTTAAGAGGCCAAGATTTCTGGATTGGAACTTGGTCCCTATTTTACATAAGTGTTTTAATGAGATATATTTGTACATTTAATAAAAACAAAATTTGTTCTTATCAATGAAAAAAATTATCTAACGAATCAATTATATAAAAATGCATCTGTACTTATACCAGTCAGTAATGATTGATAATATTTTATATTGCATCAAAACACTTTAAATCTGATTAAGTAACGGTATTGTATATATGTATGTCTTAGATAAACTTTAAAATAATTAGTATATGATACTTATCAGGTACTTCTACATTAAGTATATTAAACTCGAAAGCTTAAATAAGCCAAATAAATAAAAAATAAGTTGACGTGGTCCACAAAAAAAACCTAATTTGTTAAAGACAGTTTAATGACACTATGCACTGTCATGCCGCATAAAATAGAACTGACTACAAGGGATGATCGAAAACTATACAAAGGCATTGATAAATGACACAGGTCCACAAAAAAAAGTGGTGTGTGCTGGGTGTCGAACTAAGATTTTCTGGCATATTTTTTTCGCTAAACACGAATCTGATGTTAAAATTAGGGGTCAAACAGCAGCAAAAAATAACAAAAAGACGTAACGATTTTTTTTTATTTAAAAGGGCAATATCTTAAAAACTATAAAAGATACACGACACTTCATATGACATAAACTATGTATTTTTACAAGACCTTAAATTTAAGTTTTATAACCTTTTTGTCTAAATCCAATATTTTTTGAGTTATAATCAAAAAATCGAATTTTCAGGATTTTTTCAAGGTATACCTCTGGCAAAAAATTTGAAAATTATTATTTTTTATTTTTTAATTAATAAAAAAATCATGTTTTGGACTGAAATTTTCTGTCAAAATTACATTTTCGTTTATGTCTCCTTTATTATTTATCTTATCAAAAATATTTATATAATTTTTTATAAAGACAAATTGGAAGAATCTATTTTTTGTTTTATGAATTATTTTGTATCTCTTATAGTTTATATAGTCGTAGTCCAAACATTCCGTGATAGCGGGTTTCTGCCGGTAAATGTACCGATTTAATTTAGGGATAAAACGGCAAAAAATCGGGAAAAACCCAAAAACCCAATAAAAATCACGATCTAGTATTTTTGTTCTGTATGATATTATCATCTTGCGGTTTCTACTTGTTTCTCTCTCTGTTATATCCAACCGTAATTTGCAAATACATTGATTCACTACTTATTAGGTTTTTGATGACATTTTGTCTTTGACAAGAAATAAGGAATCGGTAAATTAAATCGGAACATTTACCGGCAGAAACCTGCTACCACGGAATGTTTGGACTACGACCATATGAACTATTTGTCTATATAAAAAATTATTTAAACATTTTTGATAAGATAAATAATAAACGAGACATAAACAAAAAGACAAAATTTTGTTCAAATAGGATTTTTATCAATAAAATCCAAAATTTTATTCAAACTAATCTGAAAATTCCTTTTGATAATCAAAAAAGTAAAAATTTAACAATTAAAGCAAAAAAATTTATGTTTCTAGTTTTTAACTTTATATTTTAATTATTGGAATTAAAAACTTACCCTCTTTTGGTTTTTTTCCTGGACCAATTTGATTGATTCGGTTTACAAAAAAAAAGAAAATTCTTTCGGCCCAGCCTAGGAACCATTAAATGTTTTAGACTACCTATTTTTTTTAAATATTGATATAGTTTTAAAAGTATTAAACAAGTTTAGTATTATTGATGGTGTCTAAATATTTGGTAAAATTAATAATAATATAAATTAAAAATTATTTAAATCAAGTTGTATTGTATAAACTTATTTATACAGGGTGATTAAAAAAACATACATACATCATCGCTTAATGGGAGATTCCTTGGCCAAAAATAAGACAAATATGTTATATAAAGATCGCTCCAAAACGGCTTCTTTTTAAAGATATTGGGTCTAAAAGAAACATTTTTAGATTTTCTGTTTATTTTTAAATTGAGATTTTCAATTTAAATAAAAAGGCACAGTTAGAATATTGACCGAAATACACCTTCTGGTAATAAACTTTTGTTACTTTTATGGGTAGTGGTGTAGGTTTGGCCAACTTAAGTAATTTTTTACCATTATTTAATAATAATTTTTTAAAAGTAATTTGGTTCATGATACTTATCTTTTAATTAGTTTCGCATACAAAAAAGGTACTTAAAATTAACTGGATAGAGTCAACGGCTTTCGAGTAATTATAATTTAAAACTGACATAATACGAACGGAGTAACCTGTAAAATTAAAGACAATACTAATTTTCCTAAAAAGTTAAATTTTCCACCCCTTACTCGAATACATGTATTTAATCTTTGTTTTATAAACTAAGCAGAAAAAAGTATCATGTACCTATTCCTTACTTATATAAACACCAAAAAAGTTATCGATAAATAACGGTAAAAAATTACTAAAATCATTCAAAACTATGCCACTGGTCCATAATAGAAAGAAACCGACTTGAACATTCCTATTCTAATTTTTTTTTCACACCTTGTGACCTAAAAATGGGGCCGTTTTATACCATTTTTGTCTTATTTTTGACCAAGGAATCTCCCATTAGGCGATGGCATATATTTTTTAAATCATCCTACATAAAACTGCAAAACTGCAATAAAATATTTTTATTATAGTTTTGTTGCTTTATAATTAGACTGTGTCTCTTGTAATTTCTAAGTATCTCTAAGTAGTTGTGTAAAACGTGAACTCATGTTGTTTTGAGTTTACTTACTCGTACTTGATTTTTCCGTAACTTTCCTATTTTTCTGTAGTAGAAAAACGTGTGCGTAGTTTTATAAAATATTATCACATAACCATTATTTTGTCACTATTATGTTACTTGATACGTGACTTCATGCTTAAGACGTTTAATTTTTAACCTCAAGTCTATTAGTAACTCAACCTATGAACGTACTAACTACATATTAATTGTAAGTTTAATTGCAAAATTTTCTTAAAATTGTTTAGTTAAATTATGAAAACTACCATAATAACCAAACCAAAGTACCTTCTAACACGCGTAAGCAGTTTTAATAAAATAATAATAAAAATTTAATTATTATATATATATATATATATATATATATATATATATATATATATATATATATATATATATATATATATATATATATATATATATATATATATATATATATATTATATAATTATTTTAAAAAAAAAAAAACTTAAGAAATAAGGAATTTAGTGGTATTAAAAATATGATTATTTTAACATAACTAGAAAAGTAAAAAAAATGAAAACAATATCATTAAAATACATATATCTAGCTTCGATTCACTAGATAACCCAAAAAAGTAATTGTAGACATTTTTGTTTATTATATATATATATATATATATATATATATAATATATATATATATAATATAATATATATATATATTATATATATATATATATATATATATATATATATATATATATATATATATATATATATATATATAAATATATATATATATATATATATATATATATATATATATATATATATATATATACATACATACATATAATTACTTTTAAAACGAAATAACACACTTAAAACACAAGCAAAATTTATTTAGAAAACTAAAAAGCTACAAATACATTACGGAGTGACAAACGTTAATTAATTGAGTCTAGCGATTTTTGTTTTTACAAATAAAGTTTTGTTATCCTATTGTCATTAAATAAAGGTTTGAAAAAAAATAACAGATATTTCCAAATTTAATGGCGCATGTTCGATATACGTGATCTGGGAAACAAATATTTTTTTTTAAATAAAATGTGTGTACTGTGTTCTTAGAAATGTATTCATTAGGAAAACTTTGCATGTCATGGAAAAGATGTATTAAAACCATTAACATAGCATTTTTTAGAAAATAAATGCAAAATCTTTAATTAGCTGTGTGGTCTTACGATATTTTTTCTTATTACCTTAAAAAGTGCAGTTTTGGTTTTTAAGGTCTCAGAGACAAAGTAAGACTATCTTATTTGTTTTTTTTTTATTATTAATATTAAATTATTCCGTAATAATTAAAGTACATAGTATAAAAACCCTTCATATACAAAAATAAACACCGATCAGTTGTTTCAGTGGTTTTTGGGCTGTTAGGCCGGCGTCGATTGTCTGCTTGACTTGACGTTTAGCCAACACGAGCGGTTGGCATCTTCAGAAGTTGCTTCCTGGTTGACAATGCTGATGCGAACTACTGGGCTTTGCGGGATCGTAGCTCGTATTTATACGTTGGGGAGGCAGTGGGCGGGGCTTCGGTTACTTTCAGTTCCAGTCGTTTATGTTCGTAAAGGGCGGTATTCTAGCACCCTTTATTATGGGGATCCATGTTTTGTTGATCTTAACCGATTCCTCTTTCTTATTAAAGTTGTTGTTATGCTTTTCTACCTCTATGGCTTCTCTGTAGAGTCTGGAGTGGTATGCCGATGTGGTAGCGAGTACTTGGGTCTCCTCAAACTTTATTCGATGGTCCGTTGTAAGGATATGTTCTGCTACGGTGGATTTGTCTGTCTGCCCCAGACGACAGTTGGCTTTATGCTCTTTAATCCTGGTGTTGATCGAGCGTTTTGTAGTTCATATTGTACACGCTTCCACATGTGCACGGAATGCGATAAATTCCTGAAGACGAAAATTGATCTCTTTTGTCTTTGGCCGATCGTAGGCATTCTTTGATTTTCCTCGTTGGTTTGAATATTGTTTTTACATGGAAACATTAGACAATGGCCGCGAAAGCCTTTCACACGATTCAGTTTGACAAATACCAGAGAAGCTTATCATATGCGTTAAATTTTCTGTACAATTTAAAACTTTGAAAATATACAATGTTTTCTGTTTTAACAACTGGGTACCATTTATCATTAAAAAGTTAACATTTAATAAAATAAGAAAAGATACATACTATAAACTTCTTAAAAAATATCATTGTAAAAATACTGACAAAAATTTATATGGTTTTAAACTTTAAGCTTGTTTACGAATATTTGTAAATCTGAAATACAATAAAATATTAATAAATTATTTTACTCACGACCAGGCAAACAGTTTGGAGATTTACTGCCTGTCACATCTGGTCGTAGAGTTGCGTCAAGCAATTGAAAGTTTTTCTTTGAAATATAAAAAATGAATGTGGTGAATAACAGTCGCATATAAACATTATTTAATTATGGTTATTAATTAGACATGTATTAAGAAGCGTGCGGTTCTCTTAAAATTAAATAAATCATGCAATAGTTTACAATAATACTTTGTTTATTAAATTTCTTAAAAATACGTTTTTTTATGTTGATCGTGACGTTTAAATTTCGTAGTAATATTTAGTTGGGTACTGGCACCCTCTCGTTAGTTTGCCTGCAAAAGTATGTTTTAATTTGGAAATGTTTACCACTAAATAATTTAAGATAATCATTTCTGAAAACGTTTGGTAAAAAAGTCTGATTATCGTTTTAACTAAAATTTTTATACCAATTGTATAAAAGTTACTAAGCCTACCTATAGCTACTTTACATTCAAAGCCTTAGCAGCTTTCAAAAAGGACAGATTACCGTTTCTGTTAGAAAACAGAAACATAACCACCCATATGCAGGGGGAGATGATCAAATTTAGGGCCGCTAGGGGGTGTCCGCAGGGAGGGGTTCTATCCCCGGCAACGTGGGCAACATACAGACTCTATCAAGCGGTCAGTAACAAACCGCAGGCGTGTCATATGGAGAACACCAGTCTCCTCAGGAATGTCCTGACCTGTGACAGACTGGGAATGCCCTCAGACATATTGCCTACAGCAACCAATTACAACCGGCCCTACAGTGTAGTCTACCCACAAAGGGAGGACTGAAGTCGAAAAACGACCGACCTGCTCCGGGCTGACATCTGTTGGTACACCGATGGCTCCAAAAGCAAAGACGGTGTTGGAGCTGGAATATATGGACAGAGGCCGAGGGCAGAATTTTTCTTTAGCCTGGGCACTCTCGCAACTATATTTCAAGCGGAGGTATTTGCTATTGAGATGTGTGCTAGATCGCTGGTTGATCGGCACTGCACACGTAAGACAATTAAAATATTCTCCGATAGTCAAGCAGCTCTTAAGGCTCTTGAATCCAGCCGGTGCAATTCGAAAACCGTCTGGAATTACAAGGATGCGCTGACCAAACTCGGTCAAAACAATAAGGTTACACTATTGTGGATACCTGGACACACCGGCCTAGAGGGTAATGAATCCGCAGACCTCCTTGCCAAAAGGGGGGCGGAGACAAAATTCACAGAGCCGGAACCGGTCATCGGTATATCTTATAGAACGGCCAAGCGGTTCATTCAGCTTGGACACAAAGAGAAAATCTTCGGTACTGGCATGGACTTCCAGGTCTCAGACACTCGAAGGTCTTCATAAGCGCACCGAACCAACAATGTACTGTCAAACTACTGGAGCAATCAAGGGTAAACCTTAAAACTCTAGTGGAACTGTACACGGGACACTGCAGATTAAAACACCACATGCACAAGATCGGCCTAGCGGAAGACGCCGAATGCCGCATGTGCATGGAGGGGGATGAATCGGCAGAACACATACTGTGCTCGTGCCCAGCAATGGCACGACTAAGATTCGCAATCCTCGGCAATGACACCTTGTTGCCGGGGGAGGTGAAAGATCTCTCTCTCAACAGGATCATCAGATTTATTAGGAGTCTGGACCTGGTGGGAGAAATATAAAAAGGTGTGAGCCACACACTTTAAACCTACCTACCTACCTACCTAGAAAGTATTTCCTTCTTTTTAATCTGTATACTCTTACAAGTAAGCTAATGAGGTTCTGTCGCTCTTTTATAGGTATTTTTACGACTCCTGTCCCAAAAAAAAACAATTATATTATCTCCCAGCGGATCCTTGTAGAATAATACAAGGTATCACTTTATGCATACGGTCTATCTAAAGAGGTCCCAATTTTTAAACTTTACCTATCCTTCATCTCTAGAGTATCTTTGCTGTGGTAAAACATATATTAAAATCTATTATCCTAAAACTATCCAAACATTTTAGGACAATAGAGAGAGTATGTACCTAATCTCGGATATAACAAGTTTCACTGTCTGATCGTGTATATTTTAAAACAATTTATTTTCTTAAACTCTACCACTCTTTTTAAAACCTTTTGTTTTAGCTCTTCTATTAGAATAGATGCTATTAAAAAACACCCCAATAAAGAGCTTCTATCATTTTTCATTTAAAAATTAAAAGTTTTTTATTAACTAATAATAATAATTAAAAAAATAATAATGCAAACAAGTGCAAATATATGTTAATTAAATATGAGTCAGTAAACAATTCCATGCATTTCTTCAGTAAAGGATACTTGTTGCCCTATTTGCTTACGTAAATTAAAATTTTTTAAAACCACAAATATTCTTATGTATATTCAGTATAAAGTTGAATCAAATAAAAAAAATTACATACTAAAAAAGTTAATTCATAAAAATAATTTTAATTTGCATTTTGCTTAAACAAATAATTTAGAAAAAGGGTTGTTATTTATTATGTAGTGTTCTATGAATGATCAAGTCTAATTACTATTTTATTACGAATATTACTATTAATTATTGTTATTACTCAGTATGGCAATGATGATCAGAAACGTATCAAATTATAATAATATTAATAACCTTCATTTTTGTCCTGTGCGCTTTAATAAAAAAATAAGTGTTTAAATAAATAATTAAAATAATTCTACTATTTAATACATATGTCACATAATATACATACTGTGTTTTTCGTATCAAGCACGGGTAAGTACATAAATATAAAATCGCCAACAAATTAAATTACTTTTTTTAATAAATAAATGTTTCTTTTTAGAACTACATTAGGAACCAAAATTTTGTTGTATATTAAATGGCATTTTTTATTTTTAGTAAATAATCTACAATTTTAGTTATAATTTTTTTTAACAATAAGAATTCTAAAAGTAGACTCTTGTAATTGTTTTCTGTAATTTGAGTAACTATAATTTGGTGAATATAATATATTGTAGGTTTAGTAAAAAATACGTGTAGGTCTCCCAGACATTTTCATATTTCTCATTAAATTAATATTCTCTTGGAAAAATTTAGTTTTGCTTTGTACTACGATAAACTGTAGAAGTTAAAACAGCACAATTTTACTTTTTTTTGTTAGATCGGGAATCTAAAAAAATCCCAAATTAGTTTTTAGTTAGATAACATAAACTGTTTTCAAAAATATGTTTTCAATACTAACAACATAACTATTCTAGAACTATAACGCAGGTAATCATTACAGCTATAATACAAATACTAATATCATGAAATATAAATTATTTGTTTTTTATATTTAAAAATAAATGTGATAATTTACCATTCTAACGATTGTATTAATTTTATTACTAAATAAGAAAATGTTATGCCATTGTAACAATGAAATGACTTTTTGAACAAAACAAAATACTGTTGGTGATGATTTGATGTTTTCTTAAAGAAACCAAAGTTGTAATTTAGAAGCCTTTCCTGCGTCAGTTGGATCTTTTTTAGAGAATTAATTAAATTAAAAATTTTTAAAATTAAAGATTTTTTTTTATGTTATAAACAAATATCTGCTATAAATGTGTAATTATAATTAAATCTAAACTTTTTTTTTTGATAATTATATTATCTGTGTACATAGAATCATTAAAAGAGTTGAGGCAAATAAAGGTATCTTTAATAGACAAAAAAAGAATATGTTATGTATAAGTACATTCTTTACATATAAGATGGTGGAATGACTCTACTGATTTAGGTATTTTTTTGCATTGTATTTATAAAAATGTCTTGATCTTACAAATATTAAACTAAAAATTTAAAAATAACAGTAACTGTTTTTTTATTGTATTATATTTTATCTTGTGTGTAAAAATATTCATTATTTTTTTATGCCAATAACTTTTAATGTGACTCAGTTTTTGAATAATAATGTCACATACTACTTTTTAGTGGTGCAAACCTAGTAAACAAGATAGATGTGGGTCAAAATTAAAGTTGTTATTAATCTGGTTAAGATTTGCTAAAGGTTTGCCTATTTTCAGTAAAAAAATACTTATCAACATAATGAACGCCTTTCATTTTGTTATTTACTTTATTCCCAACCATTTTTTAAAGTCTGTTACATGCAACTAAAACTTTAACATACAAAAAATGTTTTACTAAATTAATTTCTTTGTTACAGTTAAAGCAACAATGCTTTCCGATATGGCAGAAATGCCCACTATTGAGTTGGGTAGTAACTACACACTGCAAATAGAATTAGAGGAACTAAAGCCAGAAGTTAAAGAAATTGCCAGGAAGGAGCTTAGAGAAACGCCAGATGTAGCTAGAGAAGCTATTAAAGAACTTAGAGAACTTCTTAAAGGTAGTCATATAATATTAAAAGTTATCGGAGATAAGATGTATTTAATTGTTATTCTTGGATAATAATATATGTAGGGTTTGTTTAGGCAACATAATTTAACAGAACGGTTAGAGATGTAAATAAGAATTAAGGACAATGTTTATTTTACGTTACATCCACTAGTATTTATCTAAATATTTTTTTTAATTTAAGAAATCTGATTTATTACTGCACTTTTAATTTCTTTCGATCTAAAAATTTATATTTATAAAGGTTTTATTATTTTAAAAAAATATCCGATAGAAATAATTAAAAGAGAGCTGGAAATAAGTTACAAAAAAATTATTTTTCGCGTTATAACAAGTTTGACACATTTTTGTTTTTTTCCACAGAGCTATTCGAAGTTTTTAATAAAAATTTAGATCAATCTTATTATAAATTAATAATGGGGGCCGATCGGGGGGGGGGGGCAATAAAAAAACGTTAAATTTTATAATCCTCTATTCTAAGCTTCTTGTCCTACTGCTCCAAAAATAAGTTAATTGGTATTATTTAAAAAATACTGAAAAAAAGCATATACTTAAGTCAAATAAGACCTTTAAGAACAGTAAGTAGAATTAGTCCAAAAAGTAATGAAAATAGTTATAATAATAAAAAAAAATCAGGTTAAATTTATGCAGACACTGTGTTTTAATGTAGGACAGTTAAAATTGTATTTAACTCTATATTCATCCTAAATCGGTACGTTTTAAGCAAAAAGTAAGTAGTAAAACGGTTGACTCGACAGGCCATCTGCAACTTTTCGCTAATTGCAAATTTAGAATAAATTTTACGGAAATTTTTCTAGTAACTTGAGAAAGCCTTCTCAATTTTGTTTAGAATTTTTTAAAGATGTCAAGTGGTCCAAATATAAGAAAAACCCCAATAATATGGATATAATAATATTTAGTCAGTCTTGGGGGAGCGTCCGATGCTTTTGGTTTTCACGGGAATTTTTCTGATGATTCCAAGAGCCTCCTGAATTTCGCGCTGTATTTTGGGGGGGGTGAGTTTTGAGGAGCGTCCAATGCTTTCAACAAAATTTCTCAAACGAATCAACCAATTTTGACATATTTCAGGGCGATCGATGCGTTTTTTTTTTCAAGTTAAAAGCTGATTATTTTTTGGGATTGGTTGAAACAGCCGTTTAATGTTATTTTTGAAAAAAATTATATATTAAAAATGTAAGTTTGGTAAAGCTTTTTGATACAAATGCCTAAAGTGAGGTAATTTAGTAGGCTTAAATTGCGAGTCTGTGGGACTACCACATTCACAGCGACATCAACTGCACTCACCTTTAGTTGCCTACGGCAGCCGTGACGGTTGAGCGTAACAGGAAAAGTGTCACGATTTTTTAAACGTTGGTATAAAGTTTCTCCCATACGTCAAAAAAGCTTTACTTTAAAAATTGTATATCAAAACTATAATTTTATGTAAAATTCCATGATAGGGGGAATTTTCTTCAATGCCCAGGGTCGGCGCTAAGGTTAAATCCGTCCCTGATACGTACAAAATTTTGCAAAGTTTATTTTAGGACCTTTATTCTCGAACCGATGAACAATTATATTACTTAAATATTTTAAACTTTACTGATTTTTTTCCCTTTCCGAGAACCCACTCCTACTCTAGAAAGCAAACTTTTACTGATTATATTTATTTCACAAGTTAGCCTAAGTGGCGTATTTTTAAGTTTCGGAGGCAAACATGCCTTAACACAGAACATTTGGCAAAAAGAAAGTGCATCGTAAACATGTTTTAAACTAACGGAAATTCACACTTTAAAAATCTTTGCGCTAAAAAGTAAACAAATTAAACCTTTTTTAGAGTAATAATGATAATGACCTATCACGTAGATAAAACTTTTGATTTATTTTTGAATGTCATTTTTTTTGTCATTATGCCCTTTCTTGCAAAGATTTTATTTTTGTTAGTACAGCCGACAAATATTTACCAACGTCTTTAATAATACTATACTAAGTTTCAAAGATATCAAAATGTATAAATTAATAAACATGGGAATTAAAAAAATAATTATTGTAAAAGGGCTATGCAAATATAATATGATATTAATAAGTTTTATTCTTTTGTTGTTTTAGAAGAGACAGACTTACGGTCACCTCTAGATAATGATTTGTGGTTAGTAAGATTTTTAAGACCTACCAAATTTTATCCAGAAAGCGCTAGAGATTTGGTAAGTAAATCATAATATTTTTAGAACAAATAAGTAACTTTTATTTTTATGGATTGCATTAAATTAATCTATAGGCCATTGAAAAAAACTTATATTGCATTTATTCAAGGAAATAAATAAGTATAGTTCTTTTCTTATTAGTCTTTTTACTGTAAAAAACTGTTAAGATAATTTTTATTTTCAATTTTTCAAAATTTGTCGTTACATTAATTTTTTGGGTTTAGTAACGTCGTAGAAGATGCTCGCTGTTTTTAAATAGGCCATTTTTTCAGAATTTTAATGTTAATGTTTATCTGTCGCATTTTTCCATTTAAAAACTTACTTATTTACCATAACACCTAAAAATACTGGTTCTTTTTATAATATTTATTGACCATATATTTTCACTAATAATTATATCTTTAAATTTTAGTATAACAAAATACAAAACCTAGTACAAAAATTATTTTTTGTACTACACTACTTTGTGACACGGTTTATCCAATAACAACAGCCAGAAATTATAAGAAATAAACAATCCAAAAAAATATGCCCACATAGACTAAATAATATTTATTTCTCCTTGTAGATCAAAAGGTATTATGCTTTTAAAATAAAACACGCCACTATGTATGATGGTTTGTTACCAAGTAAGGAAAGAAATATTTTTCAACAAAATATCCTGACAGTACAACCCAATAGGGATCAACTAGGAAGAAGGATTTTAATTATAGAATTAGGAAGTAAGTAAATTCATTGGTTATCATTAATGGTATTAAGTTACATATATAATATTATATTAATATATATATATATTATATATATATATATATATATATATATATATATATATATATATATATATATATATATATATATATATATATATATATATATATATATATATATATATATATATATATATATATAATATATATATATATATATATAATATATAAATATATATATATATATATATATATATATATATATATATTATATATATATATATATATATATAAATATATATATATATATATATATATATATATATATATATATATATATATATATATATATATATATTAATATATATTATATAATATAATAATATATATAATATATATATATATAATAATATATATAATAATATTATAATATATATTATATATATATATATATATATATATATATATAATATATATATATATTTATTCTAATATTTTAAATATAGTTTGTAATATTACTATATAAGTATTTGAATTTATTATTAATGAAATTATATTCTATATATATAAATACTGATGAAGGTTTATCAAACGATATTAGTAATTAAAACAATTAAAAATAATTAATTAAATAATTTTAATTTTCATATTAATAAATGTAACAAAACATATAAAATTAAATTGAGTTTTAAGTAATAAATATTTTTCAATAAATATAAATGAAGTCATAATAATCAATATAAAAATATTATATAATATTAATATATATATATATTATTATTATATTAATTATATATTATATATATATATATATATATATATATATATATATATATATATATATTTATATATGAGTATATATTATTATTAAGCAAAATATGTTTTTTTTTTATTTATGATACATATATATTATATTATTATCTATTATATATTAGTGTAGTATTTTCATAATTATTATCTCCAGTTTATGTTATAAGTACAACGCGGTAGTGCTACGAAGGTACTTATACGAATACCTTTAAATGTCGCCTAAGAACTACTTTTTGTAATCGTCTATATAATGTGATCCAAAGAGATAAGAAGCGGTTTTTGTATATTTTATATATATATATATTATATATATATATATATATATATATATATATATATATATATATATATATATATATATATATATATATATATATATATATATATATATATATATATATATATATATATTTGATAGCTTTTTACTTTTTAATGGCATTTTGTCATAAATGACACTAAGTTATTTGGCTCTTGTATGTATAGTATTTAAAAAGACCAGAAAGTTGGGTGGTATGGTGTGTTAATTGATTTTAAGTTTACCTCAATTTACTTCAGTATCAAGCATAGGTAACCATGTATTATTTAAATTAATAGATATTGATGCTACACATCTTTCTTTATTTAATAAAATAAATGCACTTTCCTTTATTTTACGTCTTTTAACAATTTTCCTTTGCTAAAATGCAAGAAGCATTCCAGTTTATTATTATATATTAGCAAAGAAAACTTGTTTAAAAACACGTAAAATAAAGTAAAGTGGGTTTATTTTATTAAATAAAGACAGATGTGTAGCATCAATATCTGTTAATTTAAATAATACATGGTTCCCAAATAAAAGAAACTGAAACAAATTTGCTAATCTGTTGAGAAAAATTTTAAAAATATATTTTTCGAAATAAAGTTTTATTTTGAACCTAAAAAATTAATTTCTCAAGTATTTCGTCAAAAAACTGCATCCATTTACGTTTAACAAATATCAGTGATCTGTTTCATATTCTACGTGTAAAAATAAATCATTCAAAAAAAAATCAAAAAATATTTATTATTTTTAAATTTTTGAATTTTTGTTAAGTTTTTTAATCGAAAAATTGACATTTTTGAATTTTTTTTGTTCTGTTATTGATATACTTTAAGAATAAACTTAGATTAGATTAGATTAGATTATTTGAGCGGAGATGGCGAAAAATGACCTCCACCACTGCAACCTTACCAGATTTATTGTGGTTTCTCCTATCGTTCTTTAGAGTACCTTGTCCAAGCCCGTCTTCTTAACGAGACTCCAGAGTCTCGACACTGGCCACTCCATATAACTTGCCGGTTTTGGCTTTTCCTTCCCAAGCCTAGTAAACCTAAGCCTGCATAGTGCTTCGCAATGGCACCACACGTGTAAGGCTGTTTCTTCAGCCTCCTGGCAGAACCTACACAGGCTATCCTCCACCAGGTTTATTCTTTCCAGGTGCTTGTTGAGTTTACAATGACCTGTTAGTTGACCTACCGTTATCCTTACGACCTTACGGCTGTGGCTCAGTAGGTCCGATGTAAACTTGGCCGAGCAGGTCTTAATGAACTGCTTTGCCTGTCGTTGTCCCGGTGTTTGTACCCACCAGCTTTGAAACTGTCTGTCCACCCAACTCTTAATAGATGCTTTGAAGAGACCTGCCGATATACCGCAGAATGGCTCCGGGCCTATCATTTCCGCGGCTGATCCTCTTTGGCTAGGTCGTCGGCCTTCTTCGTTACCTGGAGGGCCCTTCGTGGCCTGGTACCCAGGCTACCGTAAGTTTGTTTTCCAAGCCGACTTTTTCCAGGGCCTGTATACAGTCCCCGACTAGTTTGGAAGTAACTTTGGGGAACTGATGGCCTTCAAGGCCGCTTGGCTATCTGAGTAAATGACGATATTTTCTTATCCCCTTTTTCTTTAATCCTCACGGCGCAATGCACTATTGCTGCGATTTCCGCTTGGAAAACCGTGGCGTGCTGACCGAGACTTAAGATTACCTTTTCTCTAGGCTTATCTCCATAGATGCCAGCTCCTACACCCTTGTTGGTCTTGGAGCCATCTGTATACCAGATATGATCGGCTTTGATTGGAGGGCCTTCCTTCCAGTCCTCCCTATCTGGTATGACAATACGAAAGTGTCTATTGAAGATGAAACGAAGGGTTGTCCTGTCTGAGGGCATCTCAAAAAATGAGCTGACCTCTTGGTCCTCCTCTATTTCCCACCTTGAGTCCTTCGGTGTTCTATAATTGGACTTTGACCTCTTTGAGCCTATAGAGTACCGCCCTTACTTGCCCCTGTATGTAGATGTGGAGTGGCGGTAGGTTTAGCAGCACTTCCAGGGCTGCGGTTGGAGTTGTTCTCATAGCTCCCGGATGCATACGCATGCTAGCCTTTGCACACTTTGCAGTTGTCTGATTGCTGTGGTCTGTGAGACCCTTTTCCCCCAGGCAACTGAACCATAGGTTATCATGGGTCTTATTACCATTTTATACAACCACATGTTCATCTTTGGGTTAAGTCCCCAGCTTTTTCCACAAAGTCTGCGACATCTCCCGAGGGCAATTTTTTGCCTTCTGAACAAGTTTGTTGAGGTGTGGTCCCCAGTTCATCTTTTGGGCAAAAATGACTCCTAGATACTTAACCTCTTTTGAGAAGGATTTCCACTCCATTGAGCTTTGGACATCTGAGTGCCCTTAGTGCTCTTTTCTTTTGAAGGGAACAATAACGGTCTTTTGTGGATTAACCGACAGACCTTCCTCCCTGCACCATTCGTCTACGATGTTCAGTGCGTTTTGCGTCCTTTCTGAAACAAAGTCTAAGTGCTTACCTCTAACTACGATGGCTATGTCGTCTGCGTAGCCGAGGCAGTGAAATCTTTCTTTGGCCATTTTTGCCAGAAGGTCGTCAACTAGGATCGCCCAGTATAATGGTGATAGCACACCTCCTTGTGGGCAGCCCCTCCCCACCTCAGCTTCTATGGTGTCCTCGCCCAAGGTGGATCTAATGACCCTGTTTCTTAGGCTGGCCTCCATCCAGTAGCATATGGTGTGTGGGATGTTCCTTCGTGTAAGAGCCTTTATTAACGATCCTGTTGGAATAAACTTACTTGCTTGTTCATTTAGACTGACTAATAACCACACCAAAGAGCTTGATTTATACGCTCTATAGATTTGTAATTTGGTATAAATGTTTTATTACTTTTGTGATATTTTTGTATACACGTTCGGCGCTTGAAAAATTTCGAATATGATTTTTGCGCAATGTGTAAGAAGGAGACGGAGTAGAGCGAGAACAAATTTCGCTCCACAAATTCACATTGCGAGCGGTACGGGGAATCGGCGTCGCTATCGGTGGGAGGTTACCGATGCAGTCGTTCTCTGTCTACTCTCTATCTATTAGTGTCTAATACATTAAAATTCAATCCGTAAGATTCAACTCGCCAAACGTGTATACCGTACTTTATTAATACTAGCTTTAACATGTTAAAATAAAATACTAAACTACAATAGATGTTTTGTGTTGGTACTTGTATTTATAGTATTTTTTGTTTTAACTGCTTTTAATATATTTTTTGTTGAAATAATGTGTTTTTTATAGAAAAATGGAAAACTGATAAAGTAACTTTAGATGAAGTATTTAAAGGCTGTGTACTTTTCTTAGAAGCTGCCATGTTAGAACCAGAAACACAAGTTTGTGGTGCTGTAGTTATTTTTGATATGGATGGTCTCTCTTTAGGTCAAACGACAAAATTTACTCCCTCTTTTGCAGGAAGAATCGTTGATTGGTTGCAGGTAAATATCTATCTTAAAATTATAAATTTATGGATAAATATTTAAAAAATTATATTAGTTAAAATATAGTAGTCTTACCCTTTTTACAGTATAAGCACATATATTATTTATAAATAAATAAAGCGATCTATAGGCCAAAATTTTATTGAGCTTAGTTTTAAACCAAATGTTATTACCTGCCTGTTTTATTATTACTTTTGTACGTCGTGAAATCCTTTTAAATGTACCTAAACTTTTTATTATATAGATCTTACTCTTGTGTAGCAAATAGTTTTAGGTCTAACACGAACCATGTACCATATCTAATATTTAACTTAATAACATTTTCCTTGGGAATTACAGACTAAGAAGTAAATGGGATAATCTCTGTCTGACTAAATTACTTTTTATAAAAACAGCCTTTTTAAAATATTAAAACTAATTGGTTATATGCGATACCCACAGAATCTTTTTATATATATCTGGGGTATATTAAGTACTTAAGACGAAATTGTACAGACAAGTCATTTGTGATAATATTACTTATTTAAAATATAACTTTTGCATATTTTGAAAAAAATATAGGTTATCCGTTCAAATTAGCCATAAAAATAGTGGTCAAATAACAAAAAACGCCGGAGAGCCGAATTTTTGTGAAGATCTTGGGTTTACTATTAGAAATAAACTGTCAAAAGTCCCCATCGATCCCATGTGTGCTACAAAAATTATTTAGTGTCAAAGGTCAAAATTTTGGGATTTTTGAGTTTTTTTCGAAAATGGTAAGTTTAATAAAAAAAGTACTTTAAACAAAATTGTAGATCTTAAAATTATCTACAAAAATGGTTTTTATAATTTTTTTCTAGGGATCACCATTCCTGAGATATCGCAATTTCAAGAGTCACGTTCTATATGATATGCACACATTTCCACCCCACCTGCATAGGCGTGCGCACAGTGGGTGCCGTGGGTGCCGTGGGTGCCGTGGGTGCCGTGGGTGCCGTGCGTGCCGTGGGTGCCGTGGGTGCCGTGGGTGCCGTGGGTGCCGTGGGTGCCGTGGGTGCCGTGGGTGCCGTGGTGCCGTGGCACCCCTACTAGTCTGAAAAAAAATACCGTATTTAAAATATGAAAATTATTAATTGATAAGGTTCGATTTAAAAATTACACGCAAACGCACCTTCTCGAAAATGAGTATGGTAAAATCAAAATTAAGATCCACAATGCGCCAAGAACGTTTAAAAAATCTCTTGGTTCCATTTGTGGAACAAGAGTTAGCCGCAAATATTGATATAAGTACTGTGATAAACGAATTTAAAAAAAATGTACCTTATGAAAGAAGAATGATTTTATAATAAATAATGTATAATGTACTCGGTTTGTTATTATTTCATAAATATTTACCAGCATTCCCAAGAATTTATTCTTATTAATTTATTATTTTAATTAATTTTATTAATAACAATGTATTAATTTTTATTCACTTCATTATTATTATTATTATCTCGGCACCCACACCAGCTTTACCCTGCGCACGCCTATGCCCACCTGTGAGGTAGTACGCGGCGCATTTTGTTAACTGTAGACGACTTAAAACTGCTTCATTGTTCATTATATCAGTGTAAGATGCGCATAAAATAAAAGACGAGAAAATTTGCATGAGATGCTTCGAACCAAACCGCCAATGAAAAAAAAAAATTGAAAGACCCAGTTGTAGTTTGGATTGAAAGGTTCTAGGCCGAACAGCAGTCATTAAGCTAGGGCTAATATTCGTACAAACTAACTTTAAATAATCCAAATTGTAACGATTCTTTTTAAGAATGACTGGTTCCAAAAAATACGACAATGATTCGGGAATATCGTTATTTACATTCTTGAACATTCTACCCGGGAGGGGGGGGAATTCCAAAAAACCTAAAATGTTTTTTTGTATTGATTGTTCAAAGACGTGGCTGTACTGCTCTTGGAAAAGTATGTTTTCTTGCATATTTTTTACTGAGATTTATCTCGGTCCTGCTTATCTGGTTAAAAATAAGTTTAAAATACACTTTGAATTAGTTGTGACATTGTGCATTCACTTGTAAAGTGGATTTTCCATGATAAAATACTTAACATAAAATATTATAATAATACGCGCTCTGACAGACGTTTTGATTTTATTTCAAACTCCAATATATGTGCATTTTGAGCTATTGTCACTCTCTAGTTCTCTACAAACAACTCCTGTATTGCAATATAACTTTTTTGACGAAAAATATAAATAACCCTCGTCGAGGGACAAACTACTAAAAAATAAGCAGCACCATCCTAGCAAAGTTTTATAGTTCTTATCCATCAATAAAATATAAGGAAAAAAGTAAAAACTTAAAATGCACATTCTTCAATTTTTTAGCACACATGGGATCGATGGGTACTTTAGACACTTTATTTTAATGGTGAACCAAGGTCTCCACCAAAATTTGGCTTCTGGCTTTTTTTGTTATTTTAAATGTCTAATTTGACCGGATAAAGGCTACAGTTCGCCAATATAGGTTTTCCTCTTATTAATTAATAATTTTATTTTTTTGTGGGTTGTTGTCATCGGGTAGGTTATTATTTAACCTTACCAAATATCTTATAGTCGGGACACTAAATGTCTATCCCGAAAAATTATTTTAAAAATATTTTATTAAAACAACATACTAGGTAAATATTTTATCTTTTTAGATAGAAAAATATTTTTTTAAGTTCAATTAACCGTTATTAATTAATTATACAATATATTTACTTTAAAAGGCATAAGATAAATTCGTTTTATAAAAAATGTCAACCATTATCATTTTATTTTGATAACAGAGATTATTTAATAAAAAAAACTCTTAAGTAACTTTTTGTATCTGTAAATGGTATAGCCAGTATGCAAATACTTTATTTTTTTAAATATTCTGCGACGTGTAAAAATCTAAGCTGTTTATAAAAAACAAATTAAAAAAATTAAGGAACTCATTACTATTTACCTACGTAATTACTTCACTACAGTTCCAAAAACAATATACACTATTAGTCGGAATGGAAAATTTACATAAGTTTTGTGTTATTTTTAAAATACATTTTACTCTTATAGGGAATGATTTATATTTTAAATTAAATATTCTCTTTGTCAATATTTTTAAAAATATTAAATCAGTAGGTAGCGAATGACCAAATTTAAGTATTTTTTTAAATAATTGCTACATAGTATATATAAAGATATATTTAAAATATTAAAAAATTACCACCAGGGGCCTTTGCCACTTCTTGTCATATAATCGAAATTAAGCATGGTCGGGCATGGTATATGGTATTTTTATTTAGTAGTGCTTGGTGTAAAGCTCTCTTGGTGCTGTACTAACCAGAACCAAGTTCGCTAAAATGTCTTTTATGGCTTTTTTTATGAAATTTTTTGTTGTTTTCAGTAACATTGTTTCTTATATACAGTTAGGCGAGTTTGAGGTAATTAAACGGGTTAAATAATGAGAAAGTTACAGAAATAACAAATGCCATTAAAACAGTTAAATATTTTACTACTTTTTGATCAGAAACAATTTAATAACATTGCTTCTCCAGCCCATATAAATGTATATATTTTTTATTTGGCCAATATATCCTTTGTCTCTCAAGAATGATTTTAAAATATTTCATTTATTGTTTTCAAAATGATTACTTTTTTATAATTAGGGATCTTTTTCTTTTTAACATATAAAAATTATTTGAAGTTGCATTAAAACGGGGGTGTTTTTTTTTTAAACAGACCATATTCTATGTTATCTTTACTCATCAGTTTTATTAAACATTTTAAAACTTGTTTTTTTTTCTGATAATTTTTCAGATACTTAAAACCGGTATTTCTTTAATACAGTAATTTACATAAGTATATTTTGTTTCCTTAAAAAAAATTAACAAATAATGTTGTAGTAAACATAAGACGTCATTATACTATTAAAAAATATGTTACGTATGGCTCAAAGTACACTTTAAGATTAATTAGATCTAGTCACTTATTTATGTCTATCATAAATATTATGATAATTAGTTTTTAATGTTTTCACATTTGCCTAATTTACAGTCTTTCAAAAAAAAAATTAATTAAAATGAACAGTGGTCACCAGGAAGTTTACACTTTACAAATAAAATACGAATATATAATTAATAAATATATATATATATATATATATATATATATATATATATATATATATATATATATATATATATATATATATATATATAAATCTGAAATAAAAGAAAAAGAATTATTTATAAACTACACTTAACATCATATTAGAGCTGTTTTCGAGAAACGAAGACTAAAGAGTATTATACTAAAATGTAGCTTTTACATCATCAACATCAGCCTGTCAAAGGTGTAAATTTTAAATCAACTGTATCGAACCAGAAATAATTTTAAATAAGTAGTCTTTTACTTAAATAATAAATAATCTTATATATTTAAAAACAATAAAAAGGGTAATTTTAATATTACATAAAGTTTCCTATCTCAGGTAAAACTTGAGCCAAAACCGTTGTATATGGAAGAACTTGTAGTACCATGTTGCACATCCGCTCAAAACCGATGGTCATAACGCAGAAAAGCAAAGTATTGAGAAAAAGACATTTAAAATTAGTTCTTACACTTTTTGTGCATTTGAGCAATTTTTAAAGGTTTTTGAAGCTCTACAGCATAGCATATTATGTATTCTAAAAATATATTATGAAAAATATTTTTTTACGTTATGACACTATAGGGATAAAAAAATTGTGACAAATCAAAATAAAGTTATTAAAAATTTACGATATACTATTTATTTAGAATAATTTTGGCAGTAATAAAATAGTATCTAGTTTGGAAATACTATAACATAAAGAATTACGTCACAGCATGTCATATGTCTACTTTGATTGAGCAAACACACAGATTGTGTTAAATCAAGTTATTGCATACAGGGCGTTGTATTTAAAAAAAAATATCTCGGAAAACATAATGGTTAAAAAACTGTAATCTGGCACAAATGTTATACAAGTAGAGGATATTAAAACTTAAAACCACTATACTTCAGTCAAGGGGTGATCTCTTCCTAGGCGCCCCACATCCCAGCTTTAAAATTTCAAATGTCATTTCCCCTTTGTAACACCTCAAATTAAAGGTCTTATCGAGTAGTACCCAAATGCACAAGTTTTTTTTTCTAATGAATACATGGGATAAAAACATAAATCAAGTTAAACAAACCGTGTTTTATTAAAATGCATTCCATTTTGTTTGGACCTTTTGAAACACCTCTCAAGGAATTGGATCTGCATTTATGCAATAATTCAGAACGGCTGCACATTGGAGTGTGAAAAAGTATCATAAATGTTTTTAAAATGTTTAGGTTTTTTGCTAGGGAATGTAAAAAAAAACGGTGAATAAATAAATATTTATTAGTACGTATTATAGTATAAAAAAGTTACCATTTGAGTTGGGGCCATTCGAAAAAGGTTGTATTAAAAACACAACCTGCTTTAACAGAAGATCTTAGGCCACGTGTTATGAGAGATTTCATGTCAGAATGGAATTTAAAAATAAATAATACCTTTGTTTACAACAAAAAACGCATTTTAAGCTTCCAATCAAATAAAACAGCATTTAAATAAAATATAGTTTGTTTTACTCGAATTATGTTTTTTTTACAGGGGATCTATATAAAATAAAAAGAATTCTTCTACAGATGAGTACACTCAGTAAGACATTTAATTTGAGGTATTTAAGGTTTTAGCTTCCTTTACTTTTATAAAATTTGTGCCAAATAATGCCATTTTTTCAACTATTTTATTTTTCGAGATATTTACATTGAAAGTTTTAATGTGAATATCTCGAAGTTTAAATTAATACCCTGTATACTGTAATTAAGAAACTCACAGTGCGTTAGCACTTAGGTTTCAGGGGTGTAGCTATGGTCGGGCAAAACGGGGCAGTGCCCCAGGACCCCGGGCGAAAGGGGGCCCCGGAGCCCAGCTTAAACTTTGTTTTTTTGCGACACCTGTAAACTCGTTTAAATACCTATTAATATCTATGTAGTACTACACTACTACAGTACTAACTAGTTATGACTGCCAATAATTACTATCAATATAATTAATTAGTTTAAAGGGGCTATCGCCATCTCCATCTGTTCATCTGTACCCCTAATTATACAGCGTGCTGTATGCAGTACGCGCCACCTCGACACCATTTCGGTTATACGAAATAACTTCTCGTCTTTGGGAGATTCCCAAATTTCTTATTCTTTTAGTCTCTTCTACTACAAACTAACCACAAATAAGCCTTTTTTATTCCGTGACCACAAACTATGGCTCAGTCAATCGTACTTGGTTGTGCTATTCAGTTATAAAAAATTCAGCCTATGTTAAATTTTGTTGACTTTTTTTAAAAATTTCCAGTAGGTACATTGAAAACAGGCATAAGAGATTAGAAACATTCATCATCTCGCATTGAAGAACACAGTAAAACTTACGCTCATATTGATGCTAGTGCAGTAACCTAGAAGCTGCGGATTTTTTTGGACGACAGATTTAAAATCTATTTATTAAAACTAATGCTACATGCTTTCGTTAGATATTCTCTTGACCCAGGTAACGCTGAAAGGGTTTTTCAAAATTTCAATTTTTCACTTTTTGGGAACACTTTAAAGTGAAATACATGATTTTTGGGAAAAAATCAGCTAATTTGTTATGTAAAATAAAAGATATTAACAAATTTGAAAAAAAAAATCTTCAGAGTTACCTACGCACCAACAATTGTTTAAATAATTTGTCTCTCGAATAAACAATTAGCCTTCTCCTAACTTAATAAACCGATCTGGCTGAAATTTTGCACACTTATTAATACCAATGATCAATGATGCCCTTTTTTCACAAGTTTTTAGCCATTTACAATAATTGCAATAGTTATAAACATTTATTCAATATTGCTAAAAAGCCCCATATTGGGCTTAATTGCTTATTAATTTCAATTCATAAAAAATAAAATTAAAGATTTTTTTGTGTTTTAAAATTTCAAATTTTTCGTTTTTTTTTTTTAATTTAATTGGAAAATTAGACAACCGAAACACTGAATTTCGGGCTTTTTCCATTGTTTATAAAAAAACAACGCATATCTGGCTGTATCTTTTTTTGTATTTGTTATAGGAAAGACCCCCCTTCCCCTTCTATTTAAAACTTTCAGATATCTGCTAGACTTTTTTACACGAAACACATACATTTTTGCAGCCTAAGCTATATTATCTATAGGGAATAAAGAAGCCAAAAATCTCGATTTAAAAGAAAGAATTATTGGGTTTGCGAATACAACAGCAATTTTTTATTTTGGTTTGCTATATTTTATGTATCTATTACCTAAATATATTTAAATTATTTTGTTGTATCATATTTGGTTATCCATGTTTACTAAATCTTTAAAAAAAATATTTCAGTTAGGTGCAAATTTTTAGATTGCTAATATTAAACGCTAAAAAAAACTAATTCGTATAGTTTTTAGCGTTTATTTTTGGTTAAACTTATGAGGGGCCCCCAAAAATTTTTGCCCCGGTGGCCCGGGGTTTTTACTACGCCACTGTTATTCTTTAAGCCTTTGTGGACTTTTCCGAAATAATAATAGTTTTAAAAAATTGACAAACGACACTTTATAAGATAATGAACAAACAACCACCTTGCAGCAAGTCTTGCAAGTCTACTGATGACACTAATATCATTTTATTTAAGCCTAGGTGCGAAGCGATACAAAAAAGATTTATAAATGTTCCTTTTAAATTCGATTTAAAATATAAATAGAGCTTAAAATGTATTTATTGTGTTAATTTTTGTAGTCTTAATTTAAAGACTTCGGCTAGTCTACTAATTAGGACTTGTCGATGAGGTTGCTAGTTACATTTGAGTGAGTTTTCAATTTGGCAAAACCCTATTGGTAGGGTTACAAATGGTAGTTTTATTTTTTAATGATGTTTATTGTTTTATTTTTTAATGATGTTTATTGTTTTATTTAGGCAAAACTCTAGTAGCTTTAATTAAAAAAAACACAGTAAAATTTTATTTTACAAAAATAAAAAACTAATATCTAAAAAAAAATCTAAATATAAGAAAGATTTTTTAACTCTTATGGCAAAATACTGAATATTATTTATGTTATTTTTATTTTTAGGATAGTGTACCTCTTAGAATAAAAAACATACACATTGTAAATCAACCATATATCTTCAAAATGGTCTTCGCACTCTTTAAACCTTTCTTAAGAGAAAAACTTCGCAACCGTATTATTTTCCACGGCACTGACCGCAAATCCTTACACCAGTACATGGACCCCTCTACTCTTCCAGAATGTTACGGAGGAACTTTGGATTTGCCAAGAATCGATGGAGAACAATGGTTAGAATTGTTAGAGAAATGTGATAAAGAATTCCAAGGTATGATTTTTAATATACTATTGTCTTATTTCGTGCTAATATAATTATATCAAACATGATTGAATCTTTTAAATTTACACATTTATGGGTACTTCAAAAAAAAATGGCATATGATTACGTTTACAAACTTAACCATTTAGGAATACTTCTGTTATGCAAGAAAGACGTAATCACAATTATATCTACCGGTTTAATGCTCTCTTTGGATTTTTATTTAAAAAAAATTGTTTGCATCCGTCATCAGAATCAAACTTTTTATAAATGTTCTGCCTTTAAATGTATGAAGTATGTTTTGGGATATCGAGAATAAGGTACATTAATGTTAAAAATTGTGGTAATAAAAACTGTAGAAATATTGGTTATATCTATACCACTAAAATTTTGTAACTCATTAAGTTGTTACTACTTTTAATAAACTATATTAACGAATTTGTATACTGAAAATGTTTGTTAAAAAATGTTCAAATAAAAAATTTTTTAATGTTAAAAAAAAAAAAGGGAATCTTGGAAATTTTCCTAATATAAAAAATTTTTTTCCAAATTGGGTTTTTTTATTTAAAAAAAAATTTTTTTTTTAATTTTTTTTTTGGGTTAAGTTAAATTTTGGAACCCTTTTTTAAAAACAAAAAAAAATTTAAAATTTTTTTAACGAAAAAAAATTTTCCATTTTTTTTATTTTTATTTGCCAAATAAAATCGTTTAAAAAAATGGGGGGGGGGGGGGGGGGGGGGGGGGGGCATTATAATTGGAAATTTTAAAACGTAAATAATACTTATAAATAAACGATCGCTGAAAAAATATTTTTAATGATGTAACTTTTATTTACATATATTTTTTGTTTCAGCTATAAATTCCTTTGGCTATAAGAAAACCGTCAGCAAATAGGACTAGTTTACGTTTTATATTTTAAAAGTTTGTTATTTGGTTTGCAAAATTATTATTTAAGGGTGTCATTTGTTTTTAGAAACACAAAATTACTATGTTGTTAAAAATTTAATAATGAAAATTTAATTTTTTTATAATATAATATATATATATATATATATATATATATATATATATATATATATATATATATATATATATATATATATATATATATATATATATATATATATATATATATATATATATATATATATATATATATATATATATATATATATATAAAATAAAAGGAAAATAAAGAAAATAAAGGGGAATTCGGTCAAATGATCTTTATTATATTTTCTTCTTAACTTGCCAAGCTATCGAAACTATTAGATTCTTTTTTTAGGCTCTAAAATTTTAAAAAATCATTTATTTATTTTACAAAATTAATAAAAGTTTAACTCACATTAACATTACAATAAAAAGTTAACTTATGGGTTATTGTTTCTACTATTTGAATTATTTAAAAATTAAGTTTGATCTAACTATAAAATGTATAAATATATTAAAGTAATTTTTTTAATATCAGCTTTTTAATTCATTGTAAATTTTTCTTTATGTATTTCTGTCATTTCTTAAAAAGTATTTTGGTAATATTATTTTCTATATTTAAAATTTTCGGTTTTTTTGTTACTTTATATATTTATTATAGATATCCTTACTTGAAATATTTTTTTAAAAATTCCTTTAAAATAATTATTACTTACATTTTTGATGGTAACAATGACAAAATATTTAAACTTTATTTATCTCTCAAAGCAAATTTTAGTTTAAAAATTATTATCCTTTTTTTACAAATTTTTATTTTTTTAAGTCTTTTTATTTTGGTTAATGTAAGTTAAACTTTAATACATTTTATAACTTAAATAAATATTTTTTTAAAAATTTTAAAGCCTAGTAAAAAAATTTAATTGAATCGAAATCTCGGCAAGTTAAAAAAAATATAAAATAAAGACCAGTTGACCGAATTCCCCGGTATATTCTTTAATTTATTAAAGTATACGTTTGTTAATTTATAATATATATATATATATATATATATATATATATATATATATATATATATATATATATATATATATATATATATATATATATATATATATATATATATATATATATATATATATATATATATATATATATATAAAATATATATATATATATATATATATATATATATATATTTTTTTTATATATATATATATTAATAAATATATTTTTTTAAAATTATATTTTTAAATTTTTTTTTTTTATTTAAAATTTATTGTTGGTGACTTTTTTAAGATATTAATTGGCTATATTTGAATTAATTCGATCAAGGTAAAAAAGGAAATTACGTTAAATCAATGATCAAAATATATTTTTGGTTAAATTGAAATATTGAAATTTACTAAAGTAAGAGATGCATTATAAAAGACAATGTTGCTCCTCTCCCCAGGTCACTTCGACTATCTTAAAGTTAGTGATTAGCAAAAACAAAGAGTATAATTTATAATATGCCTGTTAGATGTTAATAAATAATTTTTTCTTACCAATAGAGACTAAACACAAGGTAACATTTAAAAACTCTATTAAAATTATTGCACTTTTTAATTTTCCTAAAAAATTTAAACCTCTTTAACTAATTAATTTTTTCAGAATATAAACTATGCAGAAAAATTAGACCACAGATAAATAATTAGAAACTTTTGGTAACATAAAATAATTTTATTATTATAGACAAGAAATACTTGAACAAATACTCAGTTTAAAATTAGGGCTCTACAATCTTTGTGCACTAAAGACTGTGCACCAAACAGTTTTTAGCCTAAAATATATTTTTTAAATAACCTGAAGTATAATAGTATAAAAAATAATTTATTTAAGAACTTTTCAAAGTTTAATAAATGTTTCACTTTACTGTGATATAACATTGATAAAAAATATTAATTTGATTTTCTCGCCAGATAGGTAATAAACCTAAAAAAGAATTTCAATAACATGGAAAAATCAAAACTTAATAAACTTACTAAAACTAATATTCCAAATTTCTCTTTTAAAATTATAGAAATTCTGAGATGTATTTTTTAACATTTATGACATAAGATCTTAAAATAATTAAATCCATTAAAAATATAAATAACAATTAAAATTAAAATGATCTTATTTTCTTTTCTAAAATTGTAAAAACTCTAAAAATTTTTAAAAGTAAGTCGGGTGGATTTCCGATCTGGCGAAAAAAACTTAACGGTTTGTTTTACAAATAAATCAACCACCACAATATAGAATAATACCTTCAATAATAAGATTTTTTATGTCTTGGACTTTCCGTACGCCAGATAAGAGACAAAAATTAAATAAATAGTATGTTGTTTTATTTACGATTAATTTTAAAAAAGTATAGTCAAGCAAATCTTAAAAAAACATTAATCATTAGGGACCCATTTTAATTATACTTTACAATATTTATTTAAGTCGCGATTATAAAAAAAATTACCAATTTTGTTTTCTTTTTTGTTTTAAACTTTAAAAGCACACTGTTCAAAATTTTTCTTTGGATGGGCTTTTTCACAATATGCATCTTGCCATACTTGTTTATTTTGTGTGGGTGATGGGTCAATATCGAAAGTCAATATGTTACTTATTTCCTTTCTTCTGGTATAAGTAAAAAATTAACAGTGTATTTTATAAAAATATTTATTTTTCCATATAAAACAAAGCTAATTTAAATTTTATTGAACGGGTTTTCCTAAAAATAGTTGGGTATTTTGTCCTTCATCAATTCTTAAAAGTTGATTGCTTAGATAATAAAGTTGAATCATTTAAGACACCCTGTGTATTATAAAAATTTGATTATTACACATTAATTACAAATCTAGTTTATCCTATAATAATAGGTCGTTTTTTAACCAGTCTTATTTTTATGATGTTTCAATTATTCCATTTGCTTTCTCTTTTTCTTTCTCAGGCATTTTCTTGATTATTTCTTTTAGCTCTGTGATGTAGCCGTAGTTGTGAAATCCTAAAATTAAAAAATCATATATATTTTATTTATATTTTAAATAATATAATGTTCTTTATAGTGTACGTTTGTTGTCTCTCTGTTTATAATAGAGAAAGTATTGTCTGTCCCAAAGGCGACTCATCGATTCCCGGCCGGGGAGACATATTTAGGTAATATTACTATTTTCAGGGTAAAACACAACGAACTCGAGGACTAGAATTAACGCAACGCCAGTTTGTAGGCAGGGTGTTTGGTATAGTGATCTGTTTGTTTTTGTTTTGGAAAAACATAAACAAATTGCCAGATCTCAAAAATCAAAATCAGGATATTATCTTGATAATGTAATAAAATTATTTAAAAATATTGGTTTTTGTGTTAATATAGGCAACATCGATTTAAATATAAACATTTATTGGAACTGTCATTTCAAGATGCGATTGCACCGGCCACATGGTTTATATGGACAGCTGGGCACTTGATGTCATTTTATCTCTTTCTAGCTAGGTTGTATTATTCAATAACACGTTTTGTACATACTGACTTGATCACAGCAATCGAATTGAGCATCTAAAGTGAATGACATATCTTTTTTTGTCACTTGAGATAATAAACAAAAATGGGTTTGTGGCTTTAAAAATATTTTTTAAAGATAAAGAATAATCGATTTATAAAAATGTGATTTATGGTGCAATGCCATAAACATTAAAAAAGTTATTATTTCCGGAGTGATGTTATTTAGTGTGTTTAATCAAGGTTGCTATTCAGTGTGTTTACAAGAACTATCTCGCCTTGCCCCCCTGAATATATTTATGCCAAACAAGGTTTGTTTACTTTATTTCTATCCAGGAATTCGTTGGTAAAACACATGCCACGCTCACCATTCATGCTAAAGTGCCCTACCTTTTTCCTACTATGTTTTACCTAAATTTTCCATTTTTAAGCAATAACTTCTAGAGTAGTTACAGCAAGCAAACTACTATCAGATTTTACATTTTACAAAGGCACGTTTATTCGAGGGTTAATAACCTTTCTTTAACTGTACTAACTGAAAAATTTGCACACAACATAAGTTTCTTTAGCAAATTCTCACGTAACAATTAAGCCTCAAGCTTTTGCAACCATATCAATTGTTTTCTAAAATTCCACCATCATGTATAGCTTACAGGCTCGAGACCTTAACTTTTCGGTTTGTAACTCTTTGGTACTGTGACTTAAAAGTTTTTGGGAACTGACTTTATGAACTGAAAAAAATAGTTTCTGATTCAATTTCAACTTTAACTGACTGAGCTTAGATGAAAGAGCTGTTTTATAGGTTACATACCAGTAGGCAATGCATCAAAGATACCGACAACAAAAACATTTACCGTGTCTACTATGAATATTAAAATATTAAATATACTTACTTTTAAAGTCATCTTCATAATAAAACAGCATATCGGAAAATATTGACCCTGGGTATTCCGGAATATCAGCTATCCCTCCAAATTTCTCTGGCAAGCTGGCTTTTCCGACTTTTTCACATAGACCTTCAAAATCTGTTCCATGAAATGTTAACTTAAAAATTAACCAATAATAAAAAAATTTTTAATCAATAAAATTTAAAAATTGTTAACTTTAAGACAATTTTATGATCAGTCCAGTAGTAGCGTCAATGAAGCATTTTAGCTCCGCATTTATGATAAAAATAAATAATTATGTTTTTCATATATTTAAAATCAGAAATGCGATATTGGAGAGACAAAAAACTATTTAATTCGTTTATACAATATTAATATGAATATTTATAAATACTTTTTTTTAAAGCTTAACTTTAAAAATAAATTTGTCATTTCATAATAAAAAAAAGCATATCGGGGAAAAATATTGACCCCGGGTATTCGGAATAACCCCCAGCAAATCCATTTTTCCCAAATTTCTCTGGGGCAAAAGGCTTTGGCATTTTCCAAACTTTTCACATAGACCCTTTCAAAATTGGGTTTCCATGAAAGGGTTAACCTAAAAAACCCAAAACCATAATTAAAAAAATTATTTAATCTTTTTTAAAATTTATAAAATTTGGTAACCCCCTTTAAGGGACCCAATTTTAAAACAGCCCAAAGTTAGGCTAGCGTCAATGAAGCAATTTTAATTTTTTGGAAAAACCCTTAAAAAACAAAAAAGCTTCAAAAAGATAAAAAAAAATAAAAAAAATTAGGGTTTTCCAAAATTATTCAAAATCAAAAACCTTTTAGAAAGGGGACAAATATTTATATTGTTTAAACAATATTTATGATATTTAAATACAGTAGAACCTCGATTTATCCGTCAGGGGTCGGGACCAGCGTGTGACGGATATGAAAAAAGGACGGAAAATAGAAAAAACAATGAATTTATTAAAACAAACTAAGAACAACTTGCGAACATAGCGTAAAAGTAATTAACAAACATTTATAAACAATATTTAGTAATTAGGAAATATTTTTAAACATAAAAAAATGACGTAAACTATGTACATAGTGTAATATGTACTCATGGTACTCGTGATTTTTTTTTGCTTAACATTTTGGGAGCGTTTCGTTTTGGCAAGGTAGCGTATTTTCCGCAATAAAATTCATTTTGAACAACAAGGTAGGTGACGGATAATGGAAATGACGAATAATCGAGTGCCGGATAATCGAAGTTTTACTGTAAAACTTTTTTTTTAATCGTTGTAACTTTTAAAATACTAATTTTCGTCATTTTTACACAAAATCTATTTTGTAAATAATGTAGATATTTAAATTTACTAGAAAAATAGTTTCATAATGAACTTCAATTTCTGAGAGCAGAAATTTTACTCAATTTTCGAAATGTTATAACTGATTATAATATATTTAATATACATAACAAATTTAAAACTTATATATTCATTTAGTATTTAAACAACTCTGGAAAACATATTTTTTATTGGATATTTAAGAAAAAATGAAAACATTTAAATAAATAAAATTTTATAAAAAGTTATTTATCGGTATTTTAAAAATATTTTATAAAATGTTAAATATTTTCTGCTTTACTCACATATACAAAAAATATGAAGTTTAATTTTTATTTACATTTTGCGTATCGCAGATTTCATCTTCTTTAAGTGGTAAGTGGTTATCGCAGTCACTTCCCCTGCAAACACTGCAAGCCGGTGAGCAATGAATGCCACTTTTTCTGCAGCCACATGCTGAACCGCATCCTGTTTTGCAGGAGCAGAATATGATTTTCAAGACTTTTTCAGGTGCTGCCGATTGCGTGATTTTTACTGGTTTTAAATAATCGTCATTTTGCCAATCCCATTTTTTAAGAGGGATTAGAAAATTAATTTCCCATTGCTGGACTTGTAAGTAGACTCTTAGCACCTGATGATAAAGAAATGTTTTTTTAGGCTACTCAAAAATAATGCCTTACAACGAGTTTATTCAACAAAAAGTATGTTATGTAAATATGGAAATATAATAAAGGTAAAATTAATTTTATTAAATTTTTTAATAATGATTATAAATTACGTGCAGCACCTGAAAGTTTTATCGTTGAAAATCAAAGTGATGAAGTATTTTTCAATGAAGATGTAAGTTGTATACTCACAATGTATGGTGCTAAAACTGCCAAAAAAATTTATATCATTAGCTTCAAAAGATAAAAGTGTACAACTTCATTTACTACCTCTAACAGAGGATTCAGCAAAACAACATATCAAAAGAGTACTTATAAGTCCAACAATAAAAAAATAATTCTCCAATCCCTCCTGAAGAATGGGGTTGGCAAAAAGACGATTATTTAAACCAGTCAAAATGACGCAACCAGCAGCACCTGAAAACGTCTTAAAAAATTATATTTTGCTCCTGCAAAACAGGATGCGATTCAGCATGTGGCTGCAGAAAAAGTGGCTTTCATTGCTCACCGGCTTGCACTGTTTGTGGTGGAGTGACTGCGATAGCCACCCATCACTTGAAGAATATGCAATCTCCGATACGCAAAATATAAATGAAAATTAAATTTTATATTTTTTTATATAGGTGAGTAAAACAGAATATTCTTAACTTTATAAAAAATATTTTAAAAATACTGATGTTATGCATATTCATTTAATGTCACTATTATATAAAACATACCTTTTAAGCAATTAAAACTGTTTCAGTTACAGGATAAATTTTTTAAAAATTTTTTTAAAAATTTAAATTTTTGTTTTGAAATACCTTCTTTAAGCTTACCATTACAATCAGAATATTGTTTCAATATAATATTTGTCCTCTCCAAAAATTTTAAAAATTATAGAAAAACAAAATTATTTTTGAAAAAATATCAATATCGGAGCTGTTCTCGAGGACTTTCAAATTTTGGCAGTTTTATGTATTCATTGAAGCTACTAAGTTTTTGTCTGTTTACCACCAATACCGTCTATCTGCAGAATCTAAAATTATGTTTACGAAATACAATAAACTTTAAAAGAAAAGTAAAAAAATGAACTTGTTACTGGAAAATACGAAATTGTATATATTTATTTTAACACAGCTTTTGGCCAATCTCAATTGAATTTCTTTAATTATTTAATTTTTTTATAACAATGTGGTACTGGCGGTGGTGTACTTTTAGGTTAGGAGATATTTGTAGTAAACAGGAAATATATTTTTAGTTTGGGTTTTTGGCCTTCCTGATTTTAAAGTATATTTGTTGATTTCCTTGGGATTTAGTCAGTGGTGGCAATTAAAATAAAACTTTTTATTCTGACGCTAAGGATTATATTTACATTTCGACGTTTTGCTTATATCATATCAGCAAATTATTTTATACATACTTATGGTTTAATTTTATAAAACAAAAGGCGAAATATGCATAAACTTTTTATACACATCTGAAAAAATAATATTTTGGCCTTTAGGTAGGAACCTTTTGGTGGTTTTTACTTAATTAAATTAAACTAAAAGAGATAAGACTTACCCTCTTTTTTAAGTATTCCCCAAGAAAAGGTTTAAAAAGTGAATATATCATACTAAACAGATATGGCTGATTTATAACGTGAATTCCTCGTAACCTCACTGGTGCACATTCCTAAAAAAATTACATGTAGGTATAAAAACTTTACAAAAAACGTACTTTTAAAACAATATTGTTATCTTTTAATAAACATATTTTTAAACGTTTTCATAAAGACTCATAGTTCTATGTAAAAATAAGTATACTACTAATTTATTTTTTTTATAGTAGAAATAATTATTTATTTAAAAACATATTTTAGGAATTTAAGTCACAATTTTACTACATTTAACCAAAAAAATAAATTTTCTGCCTTACAGTATTTTATTTTTATTTAATTCGTTACTATCTACATTCCTAAAGCAAAATGTTATGTCGTTGGCATAACTTAATTAATTTTTTACAGATTTTCGATAGCAGACTAAATCAACCATAAAAGTAAAGGCAGAATGTAAATAAATGACTGTATCTACAAAGCACATTTAATATTTAAGCACTCTTACATATTGCGATTTTAACATAACTCTTTCAATGTATTGCAGACAATTTGAACAATATCACATTAAATGGAAATTTACTTAGAAACATCTCTGCAGGAGATAACTAAAATATTTTTTTCTTATGAAATTTTTATTAAAAGAGAATTAACTTTTACAAATACTTGTAAAGGGAAACAATAAAACAGGAATCACGCTTAGTTAAAATATACAGGGTGGTTTATTAAATGTTCTCAAAATATCAAAAGTAATTTTAAAAATCCTGAACGGGGTAATAGTTTTACAAAACTGCAAGAGTGATGCTAGCAGATTTAAAGGTTTTAAAATTTTAGAGATAATAAACATAGTAGGAATTTTTTATACTGTTCCGTAACACCTCGTATAAAAACACGTCGTCACTGTCATCAACTGAACTGTTTAAAAGTCGATTTAATTATGCCCTTTTTAAAGCTTCCTATAGTCTTTCATGGTATCGTGGAAAAGAATAGAAAAGTCTGGAATTAGCTAAAAGAATTATTTTAAAACAGAATGCAAGAAAATTGCAAGATGGATGATTCCACCGCCCGCAGGATACTTCACAATGGTCGTCGGAATAGAGAAAAATAAGGTAATCTATTTAAATAAATTATTAAACTGAATTAAACACTCCCTTCATTTCTATAAACTAAACACATATTTTTAAAGTCCATTACATGGTCCTCTTCCAAGATCTCGGTCTTGATAGCCGCACAGGGGTTCTAGTTATGTTACTTTCATGTTCGCTTCTGAATTCGGTACACCAGATCATTTAGCCGGGTCACTACTCTATATGGTCACTCCCGTGACTTCTGAAGTTTCGGTGAACGCCTCTTGGTTCTTCTTGGATTGTATAACCAAACTTTTTCACCGATCATGAATCCCCGATGGTTAGCTTTAAGGCCATAGCTAGACTTCATAGGGTCACTTTCCTTTTGTAGCTTTTTACAAACCTCTTGGTGCATCTCGCAACTGTTTACTGAACTAACCTAATCTTCTGCTGGCTCTTTGTTGGTTGACGGTCGTCTGGTAGTAAGTCAACTGGAAGGCACAATTCCGTTCCAAAAATGACTTTTACAGGTGATGTTCAAGTTGTTTAGTGAATTGCGGAGCGATAGGCCAATAAAAACAGCTGAATACCGTTGTCCCACTTACTTTGTTGGTCATTTACTTTTATTTTTAGGTAGTTATAAAGAGTTCTATTAAATATCTTGACCATTCCATCTGACTGAAAGTGAATGGGTCTCGTTCTGGTTTTATGAATTCCCAAGAGACTGCAAAGGTTCTTAAACAGACCTGATTTAAAGTTTCTTCGTCGGTAGTGAAATTTTTCAGTATTTTCTTTTTCACTTCTGTTGCAATGTTTACAATCCTTCGGAAAGGGTCTTTTTGATAGAGCGTCCGCATTTTTATGGTTCAGTCCTCTTTGATGTTTGATTTTAAAATTGCATTCTTAAATACGTTGTAACCATCGCGCTATTTGTCCTTCAGGATTCTTAAACTGAATGATGATTTGAGTGATGCTTGATCCGTCTTCGGGTGAAACTTTTGGTCACAAAGGTATTTATAAAAGTGCTACAGAGATTTAACAATAGCTAAAACTTTGTGTCTAGTCACACAAAAGTTTCATTCGGGTGCAGCAAAAGATGTCGTTTCTTCGTCGGTAGGTCATACTGCTGTCTCCGTCTGTTTGCTTTTTACGTACGATTGCTTGCAACTCTTTTATCACTCTTATCAATTCTTATTTGAATTGCCGTTTTTGAAAACAAAGTTTAAATTTAAGTGCAAAGGCAAGAGCTTTAGATAATTCTGGCCATTCTTAACGCCTGGTTTATACCCGGATCTTGTAGCCCTTCAATAAAACAGCTTACTGCTAACTCTTGTTTTATTTCTTTGGGTTAACTGTATACGGTGTAGATTAATTAGTCGTACAATATTAACTTTGTACTCCTGAAAGCTTTCGTTGTATTTCCATCTTCGTTCTTGAGGCTGGTCCTTATAAACTTTCTGAAACTATGTTTCGCCAGGTTTTTGTTTGCATGATATCTCATCCGATGTTTTATTTTTGCATCGGCTTTTCTTTCTGAATCTTGTTCTAGCTTAGTCTTATAACGTCTTTGTTTCTGTGCGGAGGTCAAAGCTATTATGCTTATTTTGACTAAACTGTAATAAAAACTTTCTATAACTTTGCTACTAAAATATTTAAAAGAAAATTTAATAAACTAATTATTATATACCACTTTGTGATCATCGGCATCACAACAAATGCGAAGAAGACAGAGATGGATGGAAAGGGACAATGGTAAGCATGAACGCTGTTAGACTCCTAAACACACAACTACGCTTCTCTACAGAGGTAAAATACCTTGGGGAAACCTTTGATAGTAAGCTAACTTTCACTTGGAGAAAAGGATCAAGACAGTATACATATCTTATGGGCAGTGTCGCCGGACCAAAGGCAGATCCTGGGGACTGTCACCTAGGGTCACCCTATGGATCTATACGGTCATCATAAGACCTATACTATCCTACGATGCTGTTGTCTGAGGAAAAACAACATAGCACGACAGTCATCGGAAAACTGGACCAGGTACAGAGAATGGCTTGTCTTAACACCACCTGAGCCATGAGAACAACACCAACTAGAGCCATGGAGATAATTCTAAGTCTCACATCCCTCGATATATTTATCAGAAGGTCGTTGTAACGGCTATGTTGTGCCTCTGTACTGTTAGTATAATGCCCGACGTTGGAGTCGGCGCACAGAAACGTCGTTTGAGGAGCAATAGATGCGCTTCCAATACAGTAGGCGAAAGTGGACTCTATTCCCCATATTTTGTTTTTAACAAGCCTTACAAAATTGACATTAAAGGAAAATCAAACACAAACATGGCAGGTGTAATCAACATCTACACTGACGCATGACGGTTCCAAAAAAAAAGTACGGATATGGAATTTATTTAAGATCTGTTACTTAAACATCAAATGGGCTATGGGTGAGTTGGCAACTGTGCTTCAAACCGAGCTCATAACCACAGCTGCAAAAGAAATAAGCAGTAGAAGTTGATGAAGTTGTGCTTATCCATACGGATGTTGTCTTCTAACTGAACATTGTTAACTGCGAAATCACCTCCTTAGAATGGGTATAAATGACACACCTTTGTGTAGAGGCTGTAAACAAGAAGATGAAACGCTGAACCACTTTCTTTGTGACTGCCCTACACTCGCGTCTAAGAGAACATTCATACTGGGTGAGTATTGGGTTTCCTTGGCCGACATTAAGGATATTCCCCTTGGCGACGTCGTCACCTACTTCGGTAGGATGGGTGACGTACTGAGTAAGGAGTTCCATTTAGGAGGTAGCACAACAGGCCTACTTAGGCCTAGGTTTTTAACAGGTTTTGCCGACGACGTCGCAGTCACAATAGTGGCGGATAGCGTGGAGGAGGCTGATCTTCTGGTTCGATCAACTATTGACGCAGTAGAAAACTGGCTCAAGAAACATCAGCTAAAACTAGCCAAACAAAAAACGGAGATGGTTGTGCTAACACGCCAGAAATGGGTTCCAAAACCCTTCAACGTAGATATTGGCGAGACAACATTAACGTCCACAAGGGCACTGCGCTATTTAGGAGTAACGATAGACGAAAAGTTGTTCTTTCGCGAACATCTCGAAAGTGCATGCACAAAAGCCAGCAAGACGGTATCCAGCCTATCGAGGATCATGGCCAACACAATGGGCCCACGAACTAAAAAGAGAAGAGTCCTTCTGGAAGTAATCCACAATCCTTCTCTATGGAGCGGAAATATGGGCGGATATCCTAAAGCAAAAAACTTATCGGCGTAAGATAGCGGCAGTACAGCGACAAGGGGCCCTCAGGGTAACCTGTGCCTACCGCACGGTCTCCGAAGCAGCTGTGCTGGTTATAGGGAGCTCCACCTATCGACCTTCTAGCATTCGAGAGGGGAAAACTCTACAAACTTAAAACCAGAGGCGAAAACACAAACAAGACCAGAGCAAGAGTGAAGGCAGAAACTCAGAAGGAATGGGAAGACAGATGGAAGATCTGGGACAAGGGTAGATGGACAGCTTGACTGATACCGAACATCAAAACCTGGCTTGCCCGAAATCACGGTGAGACGGACTTCTTCCTGACTCAGCTGTTATCGGGCCACGGTTCGTTCAATGCCTACCTCTTTAAAATGGGCCTACACCACACTCCAACGTGCAAGTACTGCCCGGATAAAACCGAGCACACGTTCTTCGAGTGCGAACGCTGGAGGAACTACAGAGCCAACACCGAAGCAACTCTAGGCAAGACACTCAACCCTACGAGCTTAGTAGAATATATGACAGAAAAAGAAGAAAACTGGAAGAAAATTGCAGCCTACGCGCAGCGCCTTCTTAAAGGAAAAATCTCAGAGAGGCACCAGTAAGGCAGCAGAGAACCGTCTTAAGACGCAACACGGACTGGGTCGAAGTAATGCTAACGCGGTCCCGATCCAGTCTTCCCTGCACTACGCACAGAGAATAAAAGGAGGGGTTTTTTAGTGGGTGGAAATCCCACACTACCATCTACCATCTTTCGGTGTCTTTAAAAGATTTTTTCCCTCAAAAAAAACTTAGGCCTAGGTGCTGTGATGTTCATCACCCTCCTCACTTTCAACCTTAGGCGTTATAGAAACAGACGCACTATTGGCAAGACTGATTAAACATATTTTTTATAATAATTTTTATATAATCAAGCAGATAAATAAATCCAAATTTCATTATTCTTACTGTTACTTAAACTGTAGACATACCTGTACCCAGTCTACTATCAGCTTAGCCATCGAAGGAGAAAACTGGTATACGTGACTTAAGGATAAACCTTCCATGTTTAATATAACGTTCGTACCTCCTACTTGAGTTTTTGGTTCCATCATAGCAATTTCAATAGCTACCATTATTGATTTAAACATATCTTCTAATGTGACTTCCTTTGGGTTCCATTTTGCTACAAAAAAAAATATATTTTTTAACTATCTTTATTTATTATTTCTAATTTTTAATAACAGCTTAAATGAAATTTTACATAGATTATACCGAACAACTTTTAATGTTCGATACAGTTCAGTATATATATATATATATATATATATATATATATATATATATATATATATATATATATATATATATATATATATATATATATATATATATATATATATATATATATACATATAATACATATATGTTAGGGTGGTGGATCGTTGGTCAGGATATAGGAAACCCCATGTAATTTTGTAGAAAAATTCGATTGAAGTTTATCAAAGAGCATGCAAATCTACGTCCATGGTAAAAACTCTAGAGTAATCGGTAACACTGTTTTCAAGTTAAATGCTAATATATTTTTAAAAATTGTTACTTTATTATCACCTCATATTTATAAACAATAAAAATACCACTTAGTTGTTAATCAACGTTGTTATTTTACAATTTAGTGCTTTATCATTATTAAAAAATCGTACAGCAAAAAGAACCACCATGGGTTACACTACTGAAAAAAATATATTGATAATTAAATAATGGTACTATCAAGGAAATAGTTACCAAAAGGTATCAGACATGTTCGCTGAAAAATCAACAGTCGATAGAAGTATCAAAAAATTTGAGCACCTAACTGCAGATATAAAGCAAGGAAATATTAAAGAAGGGAAGAAAATGGAAGAGATGATAGAGACTTAAAAGTTTTATTGCACGTAGAAGAAAATAAAGGGAAGGTGAGCACGGATTGGAAACGGCATAAATACTTTTCATACAAATATAAAAGACATCAAGAGCAAAGGAATGGGGATGAAATAAAACGGCAGGAATTTTGCTTTGACATGATGGAAATGGCAATTTCCGATACAGAAGCAAAGAAAACCAACATATATTTGTCGAAACAAAGACGCAATATCCACAGTAAGTAAATGTTTGGGCGGGGATTTTTGGACAATATATTATTATAATACCCTGGGTGTTCGGAAATATTCACACTATGCTTCTAATGAAAATGTTATTGGCCTACATCACACCACAAATTGACCAGCCAGGTCTCCTGATATTTCGCTAACAGATTTCATCCCCTGGGACCATTTAAAAAGCAAGATATACAAGGATAAAAATTACATTAATCTAGCCGAGTTAAAAAATGCTTTTTCTGCAGAATTCAAACAAATTTCGATTTACCAGCTCGTCAATATAAAAAGACAATTTTATGAAGGTCTAGGTTATTGTTTGGAAACCAATAAAGGAATATATTTTTTTACCAATTTGGCTAAGGGTTACATATTTAGCTTTTTAACTTGTTAAAAGTATAAACTGTTTACAAAAAATGTTACATCCAATATATATCAATAATTTTATACTTACATCCACAATTAATAATCATAATTCTTCCACCATGTATACTACGCGTGGGCAAAAACATAAAAACTTCACTATCAAATACATGTCGGACTGCTTCCGGGGTAACGAATAGTCCTCCATATTTTGGATATTTCACTTTAAATTTATAAAATTTTCTTAGCATTTTAAATGCTTGATCAGCATTGCATTTGAAGGGTCTTAAAAATTTGAGTAAAAATTTTCATCCTCTATTGGTAGGCTTAACCCCTTTTCAGCTAAAAAAGACATACATTATTAGGTGGGTAATAATCATTTAAATATATTTTTAATTGTTATTTCGTTAAAATGGAGAGTGTAAAATATAATTAAAAATAATATTGGGGACAAGATGGCTGCCTTCAATAGTATTTTGCAAATACATTAAGTGTGATATACTATAATAATCTTAAAATCAGTGTTGTAAGGCAAATTAAGTTAACTTTAATATTTTTAAAGCTGTATATTTTATTAGTTAAGCTTTCTTTAAAAAATATTTGACACATCATATTTTGTTCACAAAACATTTATCTTGCAATCAACATCTTGGTCTAAGAGGCGCAGATAGAGACGAACACTTTAATTAAAGTATACGGCATAATGTACACGTTAACACGAAATTTTCGGTGCCTCAGATTTTATACGAGAAATTCCTTTATCTGCTTATATTATGTCGTAGAACGCCTCAGCAATGTCTAGTGTAAACAAAGAAATCTATGCCCACAGTGGTGCGCCAGGCCAAGTTCCGGTCTACCGCACGAATGTGTGTATTTTACATGAACTATTTTAGCCTATTTTGTTCACTATTATAACTTTGGTCTGATTCCATATATAGTTATGTAATTTGTTATGTAAATTCACAAAAGTATTCTAATTTCCTGTGAAAAAATTAAGAAAGTTAGGTCCTATGATCTCTGAGATATTCGATTTTGAAAATCTCAATTCTCATTTTACTATTGACTGACTAACTGACTCATTGACTCATTAAAATTATGGGGCACTTTCCAACTTTAAATTTGGTAAGTAAGTAGGTTTTAAGACACAAATAAAGAAAAAAAACGAAAAACTGCATGTTTTTACTTTAGTAGGGGAGCCCACGATGCTAAATTGAGATTTACTCGAGCGTCATAGAGACCTATTGGGTTGCGAAGCTTAAATGATAAAAAGAAAAAAATGTTACATAATGTATACCTTTTCTTCGGTGGGATGAACGTCTATAGATTTTCAAAAATGTAAATGTTGAAAATGAGAAGAAAAAAAATTAAACGAGCGCGTCAGATTTTCTAAGAGGATGTTAAGAGAACCCATAAAAAAGCTCCCATTCAATAATCTGACGATTTGGATGTGACGCAAACTCGCAGCCATTATTAGAATGTGCAAAAAAAATTCGCCATTTTGAAATACTCGAGCTCAGATTAGGATATATATGGTTAATCTTTCATGTCCTAGACGTAATGTCTAGTACATAAAGTAGTAAATTAGAAACCATAAATTCTATATAAATTGCTGACCAATATCTGGAGGGATTCGCCTAATCTAACAATAAAAAAAAGATTTTTTTAAACCATTGAACTTAATTAATTGAAAAGCTCAGGAAATAGCAAGCAAATAAAAAAAGTATATGTCTTTTAAGTAGAATACATATATTTATAAGAAAATAATTATATTTTTTTAGAGTTTTTCCTTAATTATTATCTTCATCTGTAGAAATATCTTCCTCTTCTGGATCGATTTCATCCTCAGATTGCGTATCCGTAACAAGAAATCATTAAAATATTTAACAATTTTTTTTAATGATTTAAAGTGTTTTTTAGTTATTGAAGAAAAGATATACCTAATTCTGGAGTATCCTCAAGAACATCAGTTGTTATGACTACATATTCATACGCTTTCGGCAATTAATCACCTTGAATAAATCTTGGGCGTAACACTTGCTGGAGCAACAGACGAAGTGACGAAGTGATGCAGGCACAGAGTGAGAGAGTAATAGATAGAGAGAGAGTAAGAGAGAAATAGAAACGCGGAGTGGGGAATATAGGCATTACGCAGCTGCACGCATTAAACTTTATCGACAAATTTTTGTTACTTCGGCGTGTGGAAATCGTCAGATTATTTTGCCACGCTCAAGAATGTCGAGATGACGTTTTTTTTACAAATTCGTAACCCTCCCACTCCTTTGCGTCACTCGAAAATTGTCAGATTAGTGGAATATACACTCTTTAGCATGTACCAACTCACCCTACCTTAATCTGACGCGCTCAAGATTTTCTGAAGATCAATTTTTTTTTTACTAATCTGCTCCTTTATCCTTGATGGGCGGCCGCATATATAGGGCTCATATTTGGTGGAGGTACTTAACCGGGTACAAGGTATCCCTCTGTATGTTAATCTGCCGCGCTTTAGTTAATCCCGAAATCCCCGCTTGGGCTCCCCTACTACTTGGAATACCCTGAAACAAGGCTGGAATACGGTATATTTAGAATTTTGAAATCTGATCGAACCTGAGTTTCTGAGGTCATAATTGTTTTAGAATTTAAAATTCAGATAGATATATAACGTTAAAACCATATTTGGAAAAAAGGGGAAAAAAACCGAAATTTGCGGGTTTTCGTTTTTTTTTTTTCTATTTTTAAAAAGAGATATGGAGAAAAAAAGACACTTTGTCATGGATTTTTTTTAAGCTCTAAAAAACATTAAGAGTTTTTCCCTACGACGTTTCGTTTTCGTTAAACCATCATCAATTTTTTTTTTTAAATACGGACCGGGGTTTTTTTTTTTAAATTTTTTTTGAACTTCTTATTATCCCAATTAAAAAAATGTATAACACTTTATTTTTTTAAAAAAAAATTATGGAACGCCCCAAAAAAATGATGTGCGTTCCTTGTCTAACTCATTGTCTCTTATAAAAAATATTTTTTTAATAAAAAAATGTTAAGTGCTCATCATTGTAATTGGGAAATAATTTTAAAAAAATGCAATAAACAATTGAGTGCCGTATTGAAAAAAATAAAGTTGATGATGGTTTAAAAAAAAAAATTTTAAAAAGGGAAAAAATTTTTAAAAATTTTTTTTTGAAAATTTAAAAAGGGCCATGAGAAAGTGTCTTTTTTTTTCCCCCTATCCTTTAAATAAGGGGGGGAAAAATAAAAACGAAATCGCAATTTTTTTTTCCTTTCCCCCGGGAAAAGGAAAAAGGGTTTTGCAACTTTCAAAAAGTGGAAATGGTTAGTTCCTAAAACCTTTCCCTTTTTCCCCGATTTCTTTTTTCCCCCCGGGTTTTCCCGGACCCCCCCGTGCATCGAATCGGGGGACCCTGTATATATATATATATATATATATATATATATATATATATATATATATATATATATATATATATATATATATATATATATATATATATATATATATAAAAAACACAGCCCTACTTCACTACAAGCCGTAAAAAAAACCACTTGGCAACCCCAAAAACCCCGGGAAGAGATTCAGATCGGTTTCCCTCGAGCGCGATGACGTAATCCGGGTATCGAGGCTTTTTTTTAAATTTTTTTTTAAAGGGGCCCAATTCAAAGATCGCGTAAATAGTATTGATATTTCCATTAAAATAATTAAATCAGTATAATAATTGAAAAAATAAATATATTTATATAATATTTAAACCTAAAACAAATTTTTTTGGCATAGGTCAAGGCATAAGAACATGATGCTGTTGAAAAAGGAAACAAGTGTAATTTAACATTTAGTTAGTAATTGTACTTAGTTTTAGTTTTGTTTATTTATTTATTAAATGTGTTTTTTTTTCCCCTTTTTTTTGTTTTTTGACCCCCCCCTTTTTTCCGATTTTTCTGTGGCATTTTTGTTATTTTTTTTTTAACATAATTATTTAAAAGAATGTTTGAAAATATAGAGCACATCAAAAATGAACATATTTTTGTTCCGTTACCACAAATTTTTTTGGAGCATAAATCATTAAAGCCTTCATGTTGTCTAGTGCTTAAATTAGTTGGATAAAAAGGATAGCTTTTTGATTTTTTTTTTTTAAAAGGTTTTTCACTCTCAGTATCAGGGTCATTAATAATTTTCTCAAAAATCGGGGCACATATGGAACAGAACGTCTTTAACAATTTCTGTAGGAACCTTTAAACCGCCACGTTGTAGACAATCAAAGTATTCGTCGTCAATTAGGTTTCCCTTACTTTCAAAAAAGAAAAGAAACACAGATGTTACAATTATTATTTTTTTACAATTTTGTGGGCAGCATAACCGGCTATATAAATTTGTCCCGATTTGTCAATTTCATATTCATTTAGGTTTTTTTTTTTTCCCCAAGAAAAAAAAAAAAATTTTTCAGTGAAAATTTTTTTGGGGTATTGCCCAAAACCAAGATCTTTTTTGGATACAGCTGTTTCCTGTTTTTTAATCTCAGCTAAAGAGAAATTACCATCAGCAGCGTTTCCCCCAAATATGTTTGAGTCAAATTTTTTTTTTCAGCATTTAAAATATCATCAAAGCTAACATTGTAATTACAACCCCCCAGAAGCCCCTTTTACCAAATCTTTTTTCTAACTTTTCAGTAGTAAATTTACCTGGTAAAATATACGACAAATCAAATTTTGAAAATGAATAGTCAATTATTTCTAGTAAAACAGAGGTACTATGGCAAAGTGCAGAATAGGTGTCTTTGTAAGGCGACCATTATTGTTTTCAAGTTTATGCCAAGCTTTTTAAAGGACTTTTTTTGGGGGAAAAAAGGGGCTGTTTTTTTAGAAGTAATGGGTAAATTTGGAAAAAAACTAGGCACTGCATTTAACTTTAGTCTAAAAATTTTGGGGGGGGACCTTTTGCATTGACCCATCTTTTGGGGGGCGATAATCATCCTCTCTAATAATGTCACTTTCTACAAAATGCTTAGCGCAAAAAACCCCCGAATATTTTTTTTGGGGGACCATGACTGTCTAGGAATATTCCCCCCGCCAATGGGCTTTAAAAGGGGTTTTTTTTTCCCTTTTGGGAAAAGGGGAAAAAAGATACAGCTGGTTCTCCTGCATCAAAAAATTTTATAATTTTGGTTTTTTAAACCCCGGCACACAACAAGGACTTGGAGGAAAATAATAATAATAAAAAGTAACTAAATAGTATCTAATAAGCAGGCACCAAGTACCTATGCAACGCAATAACAAAAATCAAAACGAACTACAAAATTCCAAAATGTATACCTACGTACTTACGGTAATTTCCAATGCTAATATTTTTTTTTTTTAAAAAATAACTAAAAAAAAACCTTCAAAATTAAAGCCAAACACGAATCATTAAAACACCATTCAATTTTAATTATTTTTTAAAAAAAAAATACCACAAAATGTCAAGTTCATTTGCCGCCATTTATTTTTTAAAAAAATTTATAACACCGTCACTTTTCACCCCAGATATTTTTTTTTAAGCAATGTCTGCGGAAAAAAAAAATCCCGGTCACTCACAAATTTCACACAGTAAGACCTTTTACAGGTTTAGTCTTTATCTTAACAATATTTTCTTTCAAAAAAGTTGATTTATTCACCCCAAAAAAAAAAAAGAGAAACAGGTCATTCAACGTAAATCATATGACTAAACGGGGTCGCTAGATCTCATGGCATAGTTGCCAGATTTCCTTGTTCACGGCTTGTAGTAAAAAAGGGGGGGGGGATATATATATATATATATATATATATATATATATATATATATATATATATATATATATATATATATATATATATATATATATATATATATATATATATATATATAATATAATATATATATATATATATATATATATATATATATATATATATATATATATATATATATATAATATATATATATATATATATATATATATATTTTTATATATATATATATATATATATATATATATATATATATATATATATATATATATATATATATATATATATCCGGCGGTTGTAAAACTTATTTGTGGATTTGATTTAAATAGCCTATTTTATTGTATTTTTTTAGTAATAAATAAAAATTTCATAAATATGCAAAAGGATAATTATATTATTAGGAAAGGAAATAAATTCAAAAGTAATTATATGGTCCTAGCAGTAAAAAAAATTACCTTCATCCTGATAAAATATTTTTAAATAAACCTTTTTTTTATTTGGAAATACCCTTAACACATAAACAGGATTTTATAAGGCAAGTACAAGCTCCCGAAGCAGTAATAGTAAATAAAATAAAAACATAAGTAAATTAGAAACCATAAATTCTATATAAATTGCCTAAATTTGTGAGTAACAAATACTGTCGAAATCTTAGACTTAAAATACCATGTTGTTTTAGCTTTCACACTTATTTACTTTGCACAAACGATTTGGAAATTAGGTACCGCAACTTTGTTAATAGGTTTGTACTTCCCTTGCATAGAAAACAGCCTTGGGAATTATTTTAAATCTTCACATTTTTTATTAGGTGGCGTGGTTATACAGGGTATTTTAAAAGTAAATGTAAACTTTTGGTAGCGTCTTCCCGCCATTAAAAGAAAAAAGAGTTCCTATTAACAGGGGTCCGGAAATGCGCCGCCCTCGAGTTACGACCTGTTAAATGTTTAGTAATGAAATGCAATTAAATAATTGCATACATAATTTAACGACCTAAAAAATAAATTAATAAGCGTCGGATAAAGGGTAGATTTTTAGGGTAGGAAGTGTTTTGTCACAAAAACTTTTTTTTGTTTCATTTTTTTTAATATAAGTTAGCAGTCAGAAGAGATGGAAAATTCTGAGAAAAAATGTCCTTTTACCCCAAACGACAGATTCAACCGTTTGCGAGAAATTTGAGTTTAAAAATTTTACAGCACATCTTACGCGAGTTATAACCTTATTAAAAAAAAAAACTTTTGGCATTATCTTCCTCTTGTTAAGAAAAAAAGAATCTTGTTTATATTATGCCATGTTTTCGAGTTATGTCCCGTTAAATGGTTAGTACAAAGAACGGTTCATACTTACAAGATCTATCGTTTCAAAACTATAGAACATATTTAAGTTCTATTGTTTATTGGCGTTAAGATGTAAACTAAAATTGTTAAACTGAAATATCTCGCAAACCGTTGGATTTATCGTTTTGATGAGAAATCACCCCTACCCTTAAAAATCTATTCTTAAGCAGCCGTATATTAATTTATTTTTTATGTCTTTAAATTCTACATAAAATATAGTACAAATTTTTAAAAAATTACCATAGCAATCATTTAACGGGCCATAACTAGAAAACTTATGTTAAAAAGAACTTTTTTTCTATTTTAATGAAATTAAGATACTGCCAAAAGGTTTACATTTACTTTAAAAAAATAATAAAGTTATAATTTGCGTTAAGATGTGAACTAAAATTGTTAAACTGAAATATCTCGCAAACCGTTGGATTTATCGTTTTGAGGTAGGTACCTTTTTTACTTTCTAATACTGAAAATCGGAGCACAATTTTTTTTTATGACAAAACACCCCCTTTCCTTAAAAATGCACCCTTTATCAGCAGTAAGTTAATCTATTTTTTATATCGTTTAATGAGATTTAATAGAAATTTGTGAAATTTCATTAAAATTACCTTTTTCTAGTAGTTGCAATTAATTAAATCCCATTTTTATTATCAGCCCGTAGTCAAGAAAACGAAGAAAAGCCCGAGGGATTTTTTGTGCAGTAAGATGGATTTGAATGCGGTTTTTTGCATTCGATTCGTATGAACCTCTACAAACTTTGTGAACAAATTTAATTATTGGGAAATGAAAAACTGCCTTTGTACAATAGAAAAATGGTATTTTCGAAATGCATTTAAAAGTTTGCAATAATAAAAAATTTATAACTAGGTAAATAATGATGAAAATGAGCCCAAATTAATTTGTTACTCGGGGGTTTTCGAAGTCGCTGTACACGAATATGACATTGGCAAGGGACTACCTGGTGCGCGCTAAGGATGGTGTAAACGTCGTCTTCTGGAGTTTTACGACAATTTCTTCTAATATCAACCCAATTTTGTTACTCGGAGGTTTTGGGGTCGCTGAACACGAATATGACATTAACAAGGGCCTACAGAGTACTTGGTGCGCCCTAAGGATGGTGTAAACGTCGTCTTTGGAGTTTTACTACAAATCCTCCTAATATCAGCCCAATTTCTTTACTCGGTGGGATTTTGTGGTCGCTGAACACGAATCTGACATTGACAAGGGTCTACGGAGTACTATTTCCATCATTATTTACGTAGTTATATTTTGTGTAGTTTTTCATTTTCCATTAATTAAACAAAAAATCCCTTGTAAGGCCTATTTTTGTGCTACGTTTCCTCGACTATCGTTACGGGGAAAAGCCGCTATCGAAAGGTTTGCGTTAATTTTTGAAACATTGTATTGTTTTAACAGATAAGGATTATATATGTATAATGGAACACCATATATATTTTTTTTTTGCCATTTAATCAAACTTTTTACTTTAATACGCTTATTTTTTCTAAGAAACAGATTTTCTTGTTAAAAGTGAAACAAAGGATTTTTTTCTTTTTATTGTTTTTAAAATGTTATATCAAGTTTAAAATAAAATAAAAATGTTTTTTATTAAAAATGATTTTAGGTAAGTTATTTAATTTATTTTAAATTCTCTTTAGACCCTATATTCTAGAAATTTACGTCTTTAAACAACTAGAAACTAGTATTAGAAAGTACTGTGAAAACCTTAATTACACAGTAGTTAATGTCATTTTCGTAAAAAATTATTTAAGGGACCAGTTTATATCCTATTATTACTTATTTAGATAGGCATTTATTTCTTTAGATAATTTAATAATCTTCCAAAGTTGTCGATGTCCTATTAACTTCGTTTTACTACCTTTATACTTTTTAAAAGTTAGACTCTTATGTTTCAAAAAAAAATCAAACTAATTTGAATACATCCCATCCCTATAAAAAAATGTTTATGTTTGTTTAGTGGGTGCTTAAATGAATGTCATTATAAGATTCTATATATTTTTATATACTCTAAATTGTTACCCCTGTCTTTGACTTGCGCCCATTATTAAATAAAAAGGCACTTTAAACTATTTGAAAAAAAATATACCCAATAAAAAATTATACAGGGTGTCCCAAATTGGTGATGTTGTGGTAGGACCCGAAAAATTTGTAGTGGAACCTGAAAAATTACAAATAGTACAGGAAATGAAGCATTTTGGCTCGGAATTTTTTTGTACTTCATGGATTTACCTGAAATTTTTACAGAAGGTAGAAAATAGCCCAAGGATAAAAGTTTATATTATGCCGAGCGGTGCTTTTATCCTGGAGGTGGTTGCCACCCCATCTTGGGGGTGGAAATTGTTTATTACATTTATACATTTTAACCACAGAAATCGATGAAAAAAATAATTTTAAATAAAAAATGTTTTATACATTTTTTTCGTAAAACTAATATTTTTTGAGTTATTCGAGATTGAAAGTAAAAGTTTTTCGACGAAAAAATCGACGTTTTCAATGGGTTTTTTGCGAATAACTCAAAAATATGCATTTTATCAAAAAAAAAACTGTGGAAAGCAAAATTGTAGCTTACCAAAAAACTAAAAAAATATATCATTTATTAATTGGCCAACCAATACGGACCGAGCTACGGCTTGTTAATGGTTAGCTTTTGTTCGTCAAATGCTAAAATTAAAAGATCCAAAGTCACATAGCGGGAAAACTTTGCATTTCTCAAGGCAAACGTAAAAGGTGTTTTTTAAAGTATATAATTATATCTTTCTTTTAAAAACAAAAAAAAGTTTCTTACATGAAAATTGAGCGAGTTATGATAAAAATAGGGTCGGTCCCTACTTGTTTCTACAAAAAGATTATTAAAAACAACCCCCTAATTCCCGTCCCACTTAAAATTGATCTTTATTCTTCTGCGATTTTTTTTATATATGTACTAATAATACATCCTAAAAGTTTAACCAATTTGAAACACTCAACTTTCGTAAAAATAATCCTTTTCTTCAAAATACCTTCAACAATACTGGAGATAAAAAAAATGCTAAAGTACCGAATTATAGCTCATTAATTACAAAGATTTTTCAACTATCAGATTTTTTCTGTACAATAAATATTTGGCAAGATATGGCCGTTTAAAGCCTCTATTTACCAGCGAGCACCACGTTATTGGAGCCCTTACAAATCATCTCATTTTAAAAATAAGAAATCTAAAAGAATTTCACATAGCCTTATATCTCTTAAAAAACCCTACAAAATCATTAAAAAAACTTTCTATCATTAAAACTAAAGGAGCTATGTTTAAAAAACTTTTTTTTTCGAAAAATTCGAATAGCCCACTTCGGAGCATAATAATCTATATAACCGGTATACTTTATAATTTTAGTATGTAATTCTACTTTTTTTCCTATTTATATCTATTATATTTTAGTTTATAAGAATTGCAATGTTGTAAGGGGTGGTTTTTAAAAATGAAAAATTTGCCAAATAATGAAATTGGTAATATTTCAGGCAGTAATATTTTCAATTAATAAATCTGTTAAGCTATTCCGTTTATTGGGAAAAAGCTTTTTTTTTATAATATTATATATATATATATATATATATATATATATATATATATATATATATATATATATATATATATATATATATATATATATATATATATATATATATATATAATATATATATATTTATAACAGCATTTTAAAATCAAACCACTGTGATAAATTAATCATTTTTTAGGGTAAATATTTTTTTTTACTTTAAGGTCTAGCAAAAGTTGATTTTTAAGGGTTGAAATATTCTGAAATTGTATTCCAAAGCATAAAGCAATTATTCAACTAATCCGAACCAACTTTTACCCACCTTAAGGTTTAAGATGTTATTTTATAAGTTTTGACAATTAAGGGTAGTTTTCACCCTTAAAAACAGCGTACATCACCATGAAATAGAATTTGAAGTAGAGGATTAGAAGCTCCTAATTCCAAATTTTTATGCAATTGGGACTACATTTATGTATCATCAAATTGTTTTAATTTATCAAAAACATTTTTTAAGTAAATCTCATAGGGGGTGGTTATTTAGGGGTTAAGTTATTGTAGTTAAATATTTATTATACCGTAAACTGTTAAGATATATTTTTTCTACAATATAAGCGTCATTAAATAATTTTAAGATTAAAAAAAAAAATGTTTTTGTAATTTTGTTATTAAGGGTAATTTTTAAGGGTTGAAACGTTACAAATACAATGTAAGATATAACTCACAACATAAAAATATATTAATTCTACATATATAGCTATGATTTTAATTTACATAATGTCTATTTCTATGTTTATTAAATTTTTTTTTAGCATAAGGGTAGTTTTTACCCCCTAAAAATAAAAAGCACACCTTAAGCATTTTCTTTGCCTGAGGCTATTTTGCCATTTAGCCAGAACACCTAAAGCTTAAGCATATATAAACTTTGATCTAGAGGGCGACAGCAACTTAATTCCAAATTTTCATAAAAAATTAAACTGTGCAAAAAAATCCGGAAGTCAAACACATTTTTTCTCCCCACAGACTGTACTATAGAGACAGAAAAAATAATTAAATAAAATGCGGTGCTATTTTAACCCATTAAAATTTAAAAAAAAATTTAAAACGTGGAAATAAAAAAAACTGCTTTACCTTTTTTTGTTTTTAATTTGTTTTAAGCATCTTAATAAATCTAACTGTAAAATGGAAAACTTTTCGGTTCCTTTTTTTTCTTATCTTTAATACCATATTTGTTACTTTTAAAATTGAACTGATTCCACAAAATTATAATATTAAACGATATTAACGTAATAGTAGTTCTAGATTTTTTTTTTACAAAACATATGTTTCAATATTTAAAATCCTTGTTTCTTTAGTAATTTTATGGTACAAAATGTAAACTTAAAACGAACGTCACAATTTTTGACGTTGTTTCTATTTAGAGATTATTATTTTTTAAATTTATTCTTAGGCAAATATTTTTGCGTATGACTTAAATACATAGGTTGTAAGTCAAAACTAGATAAAAACATGCTTTACACATTGCAGCAAAATATTTATAATTAAAATTATGAATTTAGCAAAAGCACATCACTTATTTATTCTTAAAAGTAAAATAATAACATATTCGCATGTAAAAAATATTATTAGTTCCAGTTAGAGAAATGGGTTCATTTTGCGGTACAAAATTGGACCTCAGATAAATAATGCAGTTTTTATGAACTAAATTGATCGTGTCGATTGTTGATATACCAGTAAATTTCACATCACACATTATAACATAACTGCGTCACTTAAGACGTCTTAATTTAAAAAAAAATTGATTATTTAAAGCCTATTCGATAATTATTTAATACCATCAGAAATACCCATGAAAATAACAATATAACCAGTACAACAGTAATAAAACAAAAAATATTTTTTTATATAATAATAAAGTTTTATAATTTTGATCTAATTTTATTATTTACGTATTATGTAAATTTTCTATTGTATTGTGTTTTTAACGACCATTAAGTTGCAAATGTAATGAAAAACATGATTTTTAAGTTTATGATAAAATCAAAATTTACATGATTTTTTAGTTTATTCTAGAGTGATTCGCAGATTTTTCGCTTCATATGAGGATATATAAGTGAGCCCCAAAGAGCGCGATATTTTGGCTTTTTATTAAAAAAAATGTGCGAAAAAATGTAAAAAATAATGCACTACCAAACTAAAACAAAATAAGTCAAGTGAAGTCAAGTAGACCGAACACATTCTTTTTTTACAATACTAAAAATTCCTCTCGGATAAATACCATGTCAGCAATCGTCTTAAAAAAATGTGCTTCTTAACCTGCACCTATTTTTTTTTCACCAATTTTTTTTTAAACAGCTAAAAGACTCTTTCTATTTTCTGTTATTTCCCATTCTCCTAAGCAGCTTTCAATTTCATTTTATTCATCTACAGATGTCTCAAAGTTCCCACTTTAATCGCCCCGTGTCCCCAGACTGTCTTAACTGTGAAACTTGGTGCCCACAGAGGGTTGTTATTTTCCTCCAAACCAAATCTTTAAACCTCCAGTATTGTATTAATAAACGGCGTCTTAGTTTTCTTTAGATATTTACTCTACATTAGGCTAAAAGTCTGGATTTAGTGCTCGTACGACGATCGAGCTTTGTGTTAGTTTTCCTATTTAAAGTAAAAGGACACTGTTCAATAAATGAAATTTAGAAGCGATCAATGCACGCAATTATTTCACTATTATAGTGGTCCTGTTAACCAAAATACTAAATACTTAAAATGTATTTAGTTAGGTATTTGTTTTACTTTTATTTTACTGCTAATGGGGCATTTGAGACTTTTTACCTTTTATGCCATATAAAAAAATTAAATGTACCATATCGCAACAAACTGTAAAAATAATAACGAAACACCCAATGGTATATGCCGGGTGTCAATAAAGGTTTTGAAATTTTAAAACATAATATATAAGATGAAAATGGGCAACTCGTCATCTAATTAGATGTAAAATATTGCTTTCGGTTTAGCCAGAAGTAGTCCATGTCAATAGAATATTGTATAATATTTTTATTTGTAGACACATAGCGCTCTAAATTCCCTTTTAAACGATATAACTCACATACCGATCAAAACTGTTGTCGTAAAATAGTATATTATATTAAGGATTAAAAGCGCAATTTTGCATTCGCTCGGCTGCGCTGCGCTCCGCCTCACTACCGCAAAAATTGCTCGTAAAAATAAGCACTTTTAGTCCGTATGATATATACTATTTTTTTCTCCAACCAAGTCAAAATTAATACATTTAGTTACTCAAAAATGTATTTTTTTTATCCTAGGGTTAAAAGTAGCACTTTTAATCCTAGGATTAAAAGTGTTTCTAAGCAACAAGCACATTTTTGTACGGTATGAGAATTAATAGCTTTTGCACCTGAAAATAGTACAAAAATATCAACATTTTTTGACGGTTGAAAAAAGTAAATTTTACAGGAGAAGAACATAAGATTTTTAAAAGCTTTTAAATGGGAGCACACCTACATTTTTGAATATTGATACTGGCGGCTCGATTTACAAGTTTATAGGTTATGGTTTTGTAGATTGATGAGACTCTCCGTAAAAAAATATTTTTTTAAAATGTTCGAGATATTATAGTTTTGATGACGATGTGCGATATCATAATTGGTCACAGTGGCGGCTCAAGGATTTTCCAAATTTTTTAAATATAAAGTGGGCCATGGGACCCAAACCAAGTAAATACCAGATGCCCTAAGGAGAACACTAAAAAAAATCCTTTTAAAATTTTCACAAAAAGTTGTTTTGTATTTATTTCATGAATTTGATCAAAATTTAAATTTCCAATTCGAAATTCCAATTTTTAGGTTTTTAAAAACCCTAGTCATTGAAATGATTTTCTCTCTCAGATATTCAGTTAGGGATAAACAATATCCTTTTTTTGCCATACAATTATCGCCGTACCAATTTACGTGCCGATAACCGATATACCGATATATCGTATCGGGAAACATAATGCCATCTATTTATAAGACCGAAGCGAAAACCGGGGAAGTCCGTTTCATAATAATTCCGTTACGAGAAAACGTTTGTGATTGCGCCATTTATTTATACACTACCCAAGAAAAAACCAGGGAAGCTCCGTTTCATAATTCCGTTGCAAGGAAAAGTTTGTAATTGGTAGTAAGTGACATTTCGGATTTCGGGAAGCCCCAAACTTTGCTGGTGTATATTTTAAAAAGAAGCGAACTTTAGCAAGTTTAGAGAGAAGACTTGGTGATATGTTATTTCAACGAGAAAATCTGTATGTTGCCACATTCTTAGACCCTAGATTTAAAATGCATTTTTTCCCAAAAGATACTAAGGAACAAACATTATATTGAAGTAAAAATATAATAAAAAGGAAATATACAGTAGCTGAAGTGGATACAGAATCTTCGCATGATGAAGATAATATATCCTTAAGCGATTTACACAATAAGCAAAATACATTTTGGGAAACTTTTGACAGCATTCCCTCTACTTCGGCTTCCGAGACCAGTACTACAAAATACATGAAGCAAGGATGGGAAAGTGAAATAATATATTTGGCATCTTCAACTCTATTTAAAGCCAAATCTCCTTTCGAGTGGTGGAAGGCAGAAAAAAAAATCCCAGTTTGTACAACGCAGCTTCAGTCTACCTTTCAGCACCTGCTGCCAGTGTGACAAGTCAACAACTTTTTAGTGAATTAGGTAATATTTACGAGCCTTAAAGAAATAGATTAATTATCAAAAAATTAAATTTTAAGTATTAGGTATATACTGTATTTAGTCCCTGCTACCTGCTACATTAGGTATATTTGTTAGCAGTGTTAGGATTTGTTTTACTTTTTTAGTTAAAATGTTACCTTTAGAATAAAAACTTTTATTTTGTTTAATAAAGTATTTCATTTATTACACAGCCCAACAAAATAAAAAAAAATTTTTTGGTGCCGAAGAACTGATTTTAAATAAGTTTGACGCGCTGATTTCAAAAATGTCTTCCAATTATTCGTAGCAGCTCTAGTTTTTTGGTAATCGATTATACCGTATAAAAAAGCTAAAAATAATGACAAAATATTTTTACTGCTCAAAACCAAAATCTTGCGGTCGGCTAAATTCAAATTAAATTACCTTATTTAGGTACTTGGAAATCCTCATGATCGTAAATCCCAAATTTCAATACTCCAACGTCCCGACCGAATTTCGCTACCTGGGTTGTTACTTTGTATACTTATACACTTACACGGTTCATTTTACTGTTAGTCTTTATAAGTATTAAGTGAAATTGTGATATCAGTTTGTAGTCTTTATAAGTATTAGGTGAAATTGTGATATCAGTTTGTAGTTCATTGTGTCGAAACAAAATAATTTAACTTATGGCATCTACAAGTGGACGTGGTTGCTTAAATCAACCTGACGTTTTCTGTTATATATGTGGTGAATACACTTCTAAAGAAAACAGAAAACCTATTTCCGACTTTGTAAAAAGAACTTATCTCGCCTATTTTGGCGTCCACTTGGGAGACCACTTGGGCTCCACATTTAGTATGTAAAACATGCGTTGAACATTTGCGGCAACGGTCAAGGGGAAAGAGGAACTGCCTAAAGTTTGGAGTACCAATGATTTGGAAAAGCAAAAAACCATTACGATGATTGTTATTTTTGTAGTATCAATATTAAAGGCATTAATCGTAAGAATAAACAAAAATGGACATATCCTGACTTACATTCAGCAAGAAGGCCAGTACCACATTCTGAAGAAATACCCATTCCAACATTCAGTAGTCTTTCTACACTCCCAGAAGATGACACAGAAACTTCAACGTCTGATGAAATTCAGCATTTGCAATCCGATAACGACAGTGATTTTCGAGCAGATGTCGGAAGTCCTCAACGTTTCAATCAACAAGAACTAAATGATCTTATTAGAGACCTAAAGCTATCCAAGGAGGCTTCTGAATTACTTGCCTCTAGATTAAAAGAAAAGAATCTACTAGATCCAGGTACTAACATTACATTTTACCGTAAAAGACATAGAGACTTGCTGCCCTTTTTCTCTCAAGAAAATAACTTGGTTTTCTGTAACGATATAAGTGGCCTACTGGAAAAAATGGATTTATCCAAAATACACACCAGATGAATGGCGCCTTTTTATTGACAGTTCAAAGCGTAGTTTGAAATGTGTCCTTTTACACAACGGTAATAAATTTGGATCAATACCCATTGGTCATTCTACTACTTTAAGAGAATACCAAACAATATCACTAGTCCTGAAAAAAATTAAATATGAATAACATCAGTGGGTGATTTGTGTGGATTTAAAAATGGTAAACTTTCTCCTTGGACAGCAAAGCGGATATACCAAATATCCTTGTTTTTAATGTCTTTGGGACAGCAGGGCAAAAAATCAGCATTGGGATAAAAAAGATTGGCCTTTGAGAAATGTCATATTTCAAGGAAAACAAAACGTAATCAACGAACCTTTAGTTGCAAGAGAAAAAATAATATTGCCACCTTTGCATATCAAGTTGGGGCTTATGAAGCAGTTCGTTAAAGCTTTAGATCAAGATGGACAATGTTTTGGATACTTGTCAAATGCATTTCCTGGAATAAGCACAGTGAAACTGAAAGCTGGAATATTTGATGGTCCTCAGATAAGACAGCTTGTTAAAGATCCAGAATTCACAAAATCGATGAACGAAGTTGAAATGAATGCTTGGTGTTCGTTTGTTGAAGTAATACAAAATTTTCTTGGAAATCATAAGGCAGAGAATTACATAGAACTGGTAGAAAATATGCTTTCAAAATTTAATTGTCTTGGCTGTAACATGAGCATTAAACTTCATTACCTCCACAGTCACTTAGATCGGTTTCCAGAAAACTTAGGCGACTTCAGTGAAGAACAGGGAGAAAGATTCCATCAGGATATTAAAACCATGGGAACTCGTTATCAAGGAAGATTGGATTGTCATATGATGGTCGACTATTGTTGGAGCCTCCAGCGAGATTGTTCTGAAGGCTCACATGCTAGAAAGGCGTATAGAAGAAAATTCTTTGGTGATGAGTAAGAAGTTGTATTTTTTGTGTTATTAGGTGCTTTTTCCTTTATTTTTGTATGTGTATATATATTTTATAAATATAATGTAAATAAATAGCCTAATTAATAGTTTTTGTTTTTTGTTGTTGGTAAAACTAATAGTAACAGTAATATCTTCAAATCTATAGAATTAAAAAAATGTCCCATTCTATAAACTTCTTAAAAACTAGAGCTGCTACGAAAAAAAGGAAGATATTTCTGAAATCAGCGCATGAAAAATATATAAATTCAGTTCTTACTTCTCCGGCACCAAAATGACTGTTGGGCTGTGTTATTTTTTTTTTTTTATTATCTTTATGCACTGAAAAGGCAATTTTTTTTGCCGATACGATACGATACCGATAATCAGCAACAATTGCCGATATACCAATACCAATATTGGTATCGTTCTATCCCTAATTACAGTTTTGATGAGGATATGCGATATCATAAAATGTCATAGTGGAGGCTCTGAGATTTTCCAAATTTTTTAAATATAAAGTGAGACATGGGACCCACACCAAGTATATACCAGATGCCCTAAGGAGAACACTTTGTAAAAAAAATCCTTTTAAAGTTTACACAAAAGTTTTTTCTATTTTTTTCGTGAATTTGATTAAATTTTGTCGTCCAATGTCAAATTTTGCAAAATTATGTAGGTTTTTTTTAACCATAGCCAGTTAAAATTATTTATCTCCTATGCAAATATTTTTGCATTGTGTTCATAAAGCTCCCAGGAAAAAAGTCTATACGTGTGGTTACGCCATTTTTTGAAAAAAGCATTTTGGTGCAATAAATTCTTTTTGCAATTGCATAATTACTTGCAATATTATAAGAACGACTGGGGGCTTTCTGAACACAATGCAAAAACCGCATCTCGATATCTGCTGGTCTTAATTTTTTTTTTATTTCGGTCGATTTTGATCTAAATGCTCTGAAATATTAAAAACGTCAGCAAAGGAAACACTTATGCCAAAGATAAATATGGCGCCAATCTGTCACTATCGATACTTTTTTAAAACTTAAAACTTACTTACTAGTTTCAAGGCAAATTTGTTATTCTAGGTTTTGCAAAAAAATAATTTAAAAAAATGGAAAAAGCATTATTTAATAAAACGAAATAAACGCACTTGCTTTTTTATGTTTTTTAAATGCAAAAGACTATATTCTGGACATTTTTGATTGAAAAAAAAGTAAGCATGTTTCCTGACTTTTTAAACCAATTAAATTTTTAATTAAGGTGTTTTCCTCAATCAAAATAATTATATTATAGGTAAAAAACACACTTTGTTGCTAATATTTAATAAAACCATTTTCGATTTAAAATATTCGAGAACATTTACGAGAAAAGTGGCATTTTGTTTTATTAATATATTATAATTAGGACTTACTGCTACTTCTGAAATCGACTGTAAACACTTTATTGTACTTAAGATACTTACCCTTAATTAACTGTCGAAACCGATCGAGACCTTCCTGCACTCGTTCAGGTGTTTCCAAGAGCTCAGTTCTGGCCCTTTCTTCAAATTCTCCAGTAAGATCTTCAAGGTCCAGTCGCAACTGATAATGACCAATGTTAACAAATGGAACTCCATCGTTATCTGTTTCTACACATATCGGCATAATTAGGATTTGGTTCTATTTCTAAAACAAGGAAAACCATTTAGTCACTTTAAAAAAGACACTGACTATGGAAAGCACCCAGGACCTTCGGCCATACATGCGACTCCGGCTAAAAAAAAAGGTGTTGATTTGGCCGAAACCGAAGTTTTGTGTCCAAACGCCGGAACCGAATACTGATATTGCATTTAACAATGATCAAATAAAACTTTTTTTTAAAAATCTTACTTTGAAACACAAAATATTGTTTTAGTTTCTAAATCAAAGACTTATACATTTTCAGTTATTATTATGGCATGAGCCGTATCATCATAACAACATAGATATTTTTTAACGATGCAATACAATTTATTTACATTAATTATATTTTTACAATTATCATTAATATTCTTTAATAGGTATATAAAAAGCAGAAAAGTATAAATTGCATCGGTAATTTTAAATTTTTACACTTTTAGTCAGTTCTTAACTAAAATTCCTGAATTTATCAAAATCTTCGATTTTAGCTTCGGCTGGTTGTGACAAGAGTCCAATATCGGCTTGGGCGTCGGCCAAAAATAATGTACTTAAACTTAAACTCCTAATGTTTATCATTATCCCCTCCTCACAAGCCTTAAACCATTATAGGTTTAAGATGTAACTAATGGTTATGCCTAAACTTGCTTTTTATTAGGTCAAAAAAATACCTTTTTAATAATGATAATCATGAATTATAATCATTATGTATACTAATATACCAGTGTTTGTCAATAACTCGCTATTTTTTTAATTTTTATGACAACTCACGAAGGATTACTATGTATGTATATTATATACTATATACTATACATATATATACCCAAGTACCAAAGTACCGCGAGAACCGGGATTTCAGGTGTTTAACCCATTTATTCCCCAGTTCCGTCAACGCTGTCCAAGTACTGAAACATGAAAATGGGGCATTTTGCAGCACCTTTTAGGCAACGCGATAGTACCTCCACGGAAGTTATTTTAAATAACTACTACCTTAATAAAATATGTCTCCCCGGCTGGCAATCGAACCCGGATAGCCGGGATGGCGAGCCGAGACTCTGACGACGATGCTACCGAGAAGACATGTTTGTAATCAAGCAGTCATAAAGGTTTTCAGACATTCTTATTCTTTAATTAAATGTATCCGATAAGTCGGAATTCATGTTAAACTGTAGGAACCGTCTGGATGTCATTACCTAGATGTTAATGGGGGTGGTTCAGAGAAAGGAGTTATTTGTATAACGTCCGTGGTGACACTACCGTATTATCTAAAAGGTGCCGTCAAAAAATTAAAAAAAAAAAACGTAGAAATTATATTGGTTATATAAATCTAAATACAATATGATAACCTAAATATATAAGCAATTATTAATAATATTATTTGTTACGAGCTGAGTTATTTTTTCAACAGGCTGAGGTATTGCATATTAGAATTATCAATTTATTTTCAAATAACTCTCTTGTTTTTTGATTATATTTTACAATTATAACAAATGTCCATACTATTTATGAAGATATTTACTGTTGCACATACAGGGTATATTCGACAGTTATCAAGCCAATTATTATGTACGGTTTGGAAACATGTTCAATGACGAAACAGAACGAACTAGTGCTAAGCTAAGACGCTTTGAACGAAAGATGTTGCGGAAAATCTTTGGGCCTATAGTAGATGAGAAAACGGGTCAATATCGAATAAAAACGATTGAGGAGCTCAAGAACATATACAAAAGACCGAGTTTAGTAAACCAATTAAAAGCACAAAAGCTCAGATGGGCCGGACACGTACTAAGATCGACGAATGAACGTCTTATCAATAGGATATGGGAGGAAACCCCAGTGGGAAAGAGATCTTTAGGAAGACGAAGGCTTAGATGGAGAGACAATATCGGAGAAGTTGTAAAAGTCTTGGGAGTACGGGACTGAGAAGGAGGTTGTATTGGACAGGGATAGGTGAAGACAAGTTGTAGATGCAGCTAAGACCCACGAAGGGTTGTGACGCTACGAGAAGGAAGGACGTACAGGGTGATCCAACGAGGACTGATCAGGGCCATGTTTATGGCTTTACTTGTATTAAAAAAAAAAACAGTTAAATAGCCATCTTAAATCTGAAAAAAATACTTAATTAAGATGATTTGAGCTAAAGAGGAGAGATATGTTATTTTTCTTAATAGTCAACATATTTATTGATTCGTTTTTTAAAGCGTCTTATTCTTTTCAATACGTAATACGTATAATTTAAGTTATATATATTTAAGGTACACCTAAAAACAATGTACAAAAAGGCTAAAGCACATTTTTTTTTAATATGAGAAATACCACCAATATGGCCCTGTTCAGACCCCATTTTAGCTATTTTAACCGTTGTAAAAATTAAAAATGTCCTGTAGATTTAACATATTTTTTTAGTTAAGCAAAAAGTTATCCAACACTTACTAAATTTATGTAACCGTATTTTTAGCACTGATAATTTTAGGTTGTAGGTATTGCAGATAAAGTGTGATAAATATGTCAAAATCATTTAGACCTTAATTAGAAATTCTAAGCACAAGAACTTAATAAAAATGGTTGAACATGTACAAGGCCTTTAAAATGTTGGTAATAGTAAATTAATTTCAGTCTGCATATTTGGCTTACAAAACATTATTGTAATTACGTGTTTCTTGATTTAATAAAAATAAAAATATTCTTTGGAACTTATTTTTCATGTTACGTACTTTAAGTTAATCAAACAATAATGTACTATAAGTGTGTAAAAATGTGAATCATAACACAACTAAATATTTTTATCGTCAGGTAAAGGACCGATAACCTTTGGGAAATTTTAAATAATAATAATAAATTGTACAAAATGTTCCAATAAACTTTTTGATATAGGTCTTTCTGCAAACATTATCTACGTTCTCTATTATTTGGCGGTGGTAATACGTGCAATTGAAGAGCAGCAGTTTTTCTAACTTAGCTTTATCTTTTGGAAAGATTTTTAAAGTACCGTTTTCTATCGTCAACCAGTCCTCCGTAAAAGAGGTAACTCCAGCCTGATTGCTAAAGGCCTTATCCCTATTTGGATTTCTATAAGGTGCGGCGGTCTCATTATTTTTAGATCCGAAATTATCACTAACTACGTAATCTAAAACATTAAATTTATAAAGGTCATAGTCTAGGTTTTGTGGAAAAGTCAATTTACCGCCTCTAATTGAAGCCTCATCCTTGCGGATGAGGGGAAGTCCTGCGTACTACCCGGTGAACTGGGAAGTCTGTTCACCGCCCCAGAAATGTAACTAGATAAACATTTATTGAACGATGATGTGCCGGCAAGTGACATTGTATTGAAAAAAAAATTGAGTGACCAAATGATGCTTTAGATGTTGAAGTTTGCGCAACATGAGTTTTGTTATGTTCAGACATTCTAAACTATAACCAAGAAGTATTTTTAAATTCAAGAAAAGACACCAAAAGGAAGTTTTAGACAAGTCTGTCTTTATCAGGGTTAAAAAAAGTCGTTACGTAAAGTCTAAAAGCTCTTTTACAGAGTTTAAAGACATAACTAAATATTTATAATAATATGTAATATCTAATATATAATATATAATATATAATATATAATATATAATATATAATATATAATATATAATATATAATATATAATATATAATATATAATATATAATATATAATATATAATATATAATATATAATATATAATATATAATATATAATATATAATATATGTAATATATAATATATAATATTTATTTTTAACAAAACAATATATATTCGTTTGAGTATATCTAACCGGACGGACGTAGAACGCAATGGTTTACCAAAGATTTTAATAGGATTTATATGGCAGTTCATATAGAAATTTTTAAAAATGATTTACCTTTTGTGTGTTTTATGTTTTCATTAATAATTTCAAAGAAAATTACGTCTAATTAAATAGTTTTTTAATGAATGAAATGTTATTTAAGTCGTAAAAAAGTCGTTTTCACGACAATATTAGCTCCTAAACGGCATCAGGAGAATGGTTTTGGAATCACTAGGTAGGTAGCTGTAATCGTTTAAAACAATCACCAAGATATTGTGCTTCACAACACTTTTAAAATTATTGTAGTGTATTATTTACGAATCTAGGAACAAACTAGATTTTATAACAAACAACGTCATGGGAGAGTGGGGGTGGGGCTCACGTTGTAATTTCAAATGACCCGATGTGTTTTTATACGGATCTCCGTAAAAAACTAGGTATGTGTGCAAAAATGTTTAAGTTGCTCTATCGGTTAGGGAATTATGATCAAATATTTTTTGATTGAATTTAAAAATAAATAAAACATTATAACTAGATTAAAACGCGTATAAGGTTTGTTAAAATAAAAAAGTTTAGTACTTAATGGATTTGTCGCGCACAAGGCATACAGGACAAGCCGGAGAAACAGAAAATATTTCAAACATTTGGAATGATAGCTGAAGATACGTAAATATCTAATTTTTTATTAAATAAGAAAATGTTTTATATTTATTTTTTTGCGTAAACTAAATTATTATGCTGGTGATAAAAACATCTGGTTAAAATTATTAATTATTAATAACCTTAAATTTGATAGTTTAGATTTTAGAACGTGCGAGCATTATTTTGCGCTACACATTTGTGTTATTGTTGTGCGAGCGTTTTGGTTACTTTGTCGCTCGAAAATAATCGCTCCCAGGAAAAGTGCCACTTTGCGCTTTCTTTTTAAAGCGCAAACATGGTAGTTTTCGCTTGGTTCCAGTAAAAATATGTTTTCGTTACATTTTGACATCTAATAGTTTTGAACCACCCTGTATATAAAAATTATATGACGCTATACTCGATGTCAACGGTAATATTGCACACAGCTTTTCTCTCGCTTGAAAGAAAAAGATTAAATAAAATCATATTTTTCTTATTTGTTTTTTGTCACACAAAAATAGAAATGCAGTATGTCGATGATTATTTTGCGGTAGGTAAAAAACCACAGTTTGTTGTTAATATTTATTAGGTATCACTTCCCTTTTTAAAAATGTTTTAAAACATATACGTCGTGGCATTTTTAATGGAAACTAAAATGCCTGACATTTCGTCAAAAATAAATGGTTTTATATGTTTTTAAACCAGTGAATAAGGCATTTAAGTACGTTACTGGTGCAAGTTACAGCATTAATCATGTGACAAAATTATTGCTTAATTTGTCGTGCAACAATTTTATTTAAAAGTTATTCACTGAATTATTTTTACCAACAAAAATTTAATAAGCCAACGACCAAGGTATTTAGCCCTTGCATTTCTATTTCATGTCTATAAAAATCAAAATAAAACACTTTTAATAACTTAAATTTGATAGTTTAGATTTTAGAACGACATTATTTTGCCATACAATTTGTGTTATTGTTACTACTAAGAAATTATTAGAAGAGTCAGCGTCTGAGGTATAGTTACCTAAGTAATGTAACAACCTTTCTCTGTTATAAAATTTTAGTCATCACTAAACATTAATTGCTTTTAAATATTGTTTATAGTTTTTAAAAAATATAAGCATCTTTTTTCATGTACTCGTATACTTAAATTACTTTTTTAACCTTCATAAAATTAAGCATTGCCGAGATTGGCACAATATTGTTCCATTTTTGTTTTGACTGATTTGTTTGTAATAACATATTTTTTTATTAATGCAAACAGTTTTTTTTCATCAATACAGTCAGTAAAACTTGACAAAAGTGGAACAAAATTGTGGACAGGACTTGGTCTAATTTTAGATCTCAGTATTTTAAAAGCCCGAGATTTTTTGATAGGAACTTGGCCTTATTTTACATAAGTGTTTTTGGTGAGATCTTTTTCATTTTTTTTTTGGATTCTATAAATGGAAAAATGGCTGGGGGGGGGAATTCATGCCTGTTTTTTTTTTGGAATACCTTTCTCTGTGAGTGGAGCCTGAACTAGACATGCGCTCTTAAACAATCCTAAACGGGTTCAGTTTTAGTTCTGAAATAGTTTATGAAGAAACAATTCGAAATGTTGCAAAAGGTAGCGTGCTTGCGCCGAACGGTCCAATTGCACTGAAGCGCTTGCCGTGCGCAGAGTTAACGTCCAACATCAGAATTTTGCCATATTTTTTTCCATTGTATATTAAGGGCTGAAACTTTTTAAAAAACTTCCTTATACTCTATATTTTAATAAAGTACAGGCATAGATAACCTTACTTTAGATATGTAATCGCAATCGCATAAACACTAATGGCCAATTGCACCGTTGTGGTTTTCTGTTTTCTTAACTAAGGGACGTTTTGAATGTGACTATTGTCATAATATTTGACACCGTCTCAATGCAACTTAGGTTAAGAAGGGCTTAAAACTCCTTAAACCACAGTGGTGCAAACCGCCGTAAATGAAAGAAATGACCAGTGCCGGCCTAAAAATTTCTATAAATCATTAATTAATTTATATTCACAAAATATATTTTTTCTAATTTAAAACTTATTGACGTTATTAAATATCTTAGTTTTCATAACTAGTTACAAAAAGCAAAATTTTTCGCGACTGGTGATAAAAAGTAAGATATTTAACAACGTCAATGTGTTTTGAAAAGTTTTTTATATTTCAAACTTTAATTAAAAAGAATCATAACATATTCAAAAGTAGAAAAAATATTGTGTGAAACGCGTTAAAAAACACTAATTTTCATAATTTATAGTCTTTTGCTCTGTTGGTTACGAAAAATAGTGCTTTTCCCAACTGGTTGGTTTTTAATTCTATATTTAGATACTGAATTTTTTATTTTGCGTTTCTATACAGATATAAATTATATTAGGTAGTAAGATGAACAATAAGGTAACAAAATTAATATTATAAAATTTAATTAGCAAAAAATAAGGCTAATAAAAGTTGGGGTTTGTTTCAAGACCCAGTCCTTGTACCGCTGTGAAACGGTTTTGAAACTGTTAGAATCGATTAAACGCGTGTCTACTTTACACGGTTTTATGTCAGTTTAAAAACGACAAAGTTTAAACGCACTTTGTATATTTAGGGAGTTCTGCTTTGCTTGGGGATCAGTAAAGGGATCGTGTAACACACTGTCTGTCTCCTATCGGTTAGGAAAGGGTTAATTTAACTGGACTTGCATATGGCCGTACAATAAACGTTTTTTGGCGAGATTGGAACAAACTTATAAACAGAAGAGAATGTTGGTACAAATAACGGTAACTCTTTTTCTGCTTAGACTTACGTTTTCGATAGCGATAATAAGATATTGTAAACATCTTAAATGTATTTATACAAAACGAGCATACAGAGCCATCCTTGCCGTTTGGCAGTGCGAGTAAGCGTGCAATTTGCACGGTGCAAGAGAGAAAAAAGAATCATAGTATAACCTTTCTCCGTGGCTCCAACGTGTTGATTGATCGACGAGGAAAGGCCGACCAATTAACACGCAGAGCGGGATATATATATATATATATATATATATATATATATATATATATATATATATATATATATATATATATATATATATATATATATATATATATATATATATATATATATATATATATATATATATATATATATATATATATATATATATATATATATATATATATATATACATACATACATACATATATATATATATATATATATATATATATATATATATATATATATATATATCCACCAATGAACACGTTGGCGGATCACCAAAAAACAGTTTATAAATTTTTTATGAATAAAAGGAATGTATAAATAAAAAAAATGTATAAACACAAAATAAATCAATAAAACAGTTAAAGAGTCTATAATTATATAGAAATTCTTTCACAAGTCACAAAATAAGTTAGTCCAAAACCTAAAAAATCTCACACAAGCGGCCAGTACGGAACTGGCCAGCGACAAACGTGTAAATAAAATCCGTCTGCTAGTCCGTTCTACGCATGATTTAAGACCCTAAGCGATGACTACCGCCACAGCGCACAGGCACATTTTTTCGCCCATAAAATCTAACTTTTGAACTGCGCATCTGATACCCTTTGCCAGTCCATATGAAGATCAGTGAGTACAGGTTAAAAATCGAAATTTAAAATTTTGTTATTTATCTTTTACGTCCGAACATTGCATCTCATGTATTCGCCAATTTTTGTTCAAAAATAGATAATTTTGACCAGACTTGCTTTCAAAACGTCTGGTTGGTTTAATTTTCTTTAAAAAAAAGTAACAAGTATACGCAGTAAACATTTTAGAAATAAATTATAGTTCTAGCGGGTTCATAATAATGTTCCACCTCTCGTAGCAAAAAAAACTTCATATTCGAATGCAGCACTCTCCAAAATATAAATTAAAACCAAATTTTTCTATTCACCAAGGTATGGTGTCGCTCGCCTAATATTTCTGGTTTAATTAGGAATGATGTTTTCCAGTGACTCATAAAATAAGAAAGACTACAACAAAATAATATCTTTGGTTAGTTACTAAAAGCAAATATTTATAACCATATCTCTAATACGTTTATTTTAAATTATTTTTATATGTTTTAAAAATGCATATCAAGTTTTTAAAGAATTGGGGAAAATCATTTCAAAATTTAAAAAAAAAAATAAAGCAAAGCTCGGAGCAGAGTAAAAACAATTTTAAAAATTGGCACGCAATAGCGATCGCGTTTAATATTATTAACATAAAACGTACACTCCTGATTAATATTCTCTGGTAATTGCAATGATTCTATATATCACTACGTAGTTAAATATACCGTCACTAAATACATATAATCGAATTTTAACATAAAAATAAATCACAAATCTGCATTTATTAAAAAAGTAAGTGGGTAAAAAAACGTTTTGAATGTCATTATTGTTTCCTAATTTCAATTTATTAATTTAAAACTTATTTTAAAAACAATAAAGATCATATCAAAAGATTATATTAAAAAAATTATAAGTTATAGGTGATTTTTTTAACTTATTTAATAAATTCTCATTTTAATTATAACATGCCTTTTTATTTTAGTTATAAAAATTTGCCTTGGTTTATTTATAGACTATGTATTTTTATTGCATTATTTGTTAGCGAAAATCTGCATTACAATTTGTCTGATTAAAATAAATAAAACATATTTACCTTTTAAACTTAGAACACAAAGAAGTAACAACTTTTAAAAAATCCGTTTCTTTGCGCGAACTATATTTCAATGAAAGCAGCAATTCCGCATAATAGTAAAACCGGCTACAATAATTTTCTCCTGCAAGCAGAGGACTGCGATTGATGTTGGACGATTGCAGGTCAGATAACTTCTGCTGTTAAGGTTTGTTGTTTGTTCAAACGATGGTTTACGATTCAAATACTTTCTGGTGCATCACAGTGAGATCCATTACCACAGACAAATTGCTATTAGAATCTTAATAGGTATGATTGTTCAGAGTGTGGGGGGCGC
>JAHBCN010000682.1:0-159446 GCA_019359885.1 Listronotus oregonensis
AACTGTAGTTTAGTAACATGTTTTAAAAATAATAAGATTGGCTAATGGTCCAACAAACGATATCTCCAAAACCGTTTACGACAGAGAAATACTAAGAGTACAAAAGTTATAGAAGCTGAAAATTACTTACCTATTCCTAATGTTTTTATTTTAATTAGGTATCTAGTGATGCCTTACTGGATCAAAGTTTAAAATCAGGAAAACATTATTTTTGTGCCACACTGTAAGAAGTGGCATCATTAGTTGCTCCTTTAAACTAAGATATAAATGTAAAAGTGATGGTTTAATAAAAAATATATTTGTCATTTTATATGGAATACTTTTTATATAAATGGATTTTAAATTTCACTTCCGGTTTAGACGGAAAAGTCAAAACAATGCCAAAGTATAATGATGACGTCATTTTTGTAAAATCGAAAATGTATATAAAAAACCACTCGTCGACTTGTACCTATATGACAGTTCAAGAATTTCCAGCATAATATACAGAAAGGTTTTTTTTTTAATTAATTTTTTGCTATAAATTTTCTATTTTAGGTTAAAAGCTAAAAATGAGGAAGTTTTCTTGAGTGGTAGTGAATTTTTGGAAAATTCTGAAATAGAAATAATTTTACATTTTACGGCCTTTTTTTATAATTTTTGAATATTAAGTTTTTTACCTTATGAACGGTTTCGGATACATCATCTTTTCGCACTATAATTGTATACAGAATGTTTATAAAATATTTTCAAACTTTGTACGGCAAATGTTTCACTAATTTGAACATAGAAAGTTTATTTGAACTGAAAAGCTTTCTAAATACCTTTTTTTTTTAATTAGAAACCAATGTTTACATATCAGAATCATTTTCATAGAAATTTCACTCTGGTTGAAATTAAAAGTTTTTTTTCTGCCCTCAGAGTATCAGTATTGTAATTTTATTCTTCTTCAAAGAAAATTTAAACAATTCCTATCACTAAAATGAAGCGTATAAATAAAAACCCTACATTTAAAATATCCTTTTTAATCAAATAATTTAAATGTACATGTAAGGTTAAAATTGGTATATTTTAAAATTTTAAAGCAAAAATATAGTCTCCATCTTTATTTTTTGTAATATTAAAAAAAAATATATATTTTTATCTAAGATTGTTAATTTAAATTATTACTACCAAAAAAGCAAGACCACAAGACTCTTCGCAAGACCAAGACCAAGCCGGGTGGTGAAACCAAGCCAAGACCAAGACCTTCTTTGGGCCAAGACCAAGACCAAGACCAAGACCAGACTTGCAAGACCAAGACCAAGACCAAGACTAGCCCGGTCTTGGTCTTGGTCTTGCTTTGCTCATCACTAGAAGCCACCTCCAAACCACCCCGAGTCTTGAGATCTTCTTCTTACCAGTGGCGGATAGAGGGAATATATATCCCCCAAAATTTTTCTTAACAAAAAAAATATTTTTAGAAACAAAGATCTTTTTAATTTTTTTTTTTTTTGAAATTTATTGATTATACATTGATAACATTTATTTAAAAAAAAATATATTTTATAAATATTCATTAATAAACTCATTTTTTACAGTGTATAAGCACCGATAAGTAGAAAAATTCACTATGATTTACTGTGTTAGATAGCAAAAAAAGTCTTCATCATCGTGCCGCTATTGCTTATACTGTGAGTTGTTTAGTACTTAACAAAAGTTAAATAAAAGGCTTGCAAACTAAAAAAAAATCAATGGCAATTTTTACAATGAATTACTTTTTATATTATTTTCATGATCCAAATCTTATTAATATAATATCACACGATACGAATAACTTTTCGTACAATTTTGAATTAAACTGGTTGAATTGCTATGTAAGGTTTATTATCAAAAAAATTATACATCAAATGGAAAATTAAACTAATTATAATTATTAAAATAGGGGGTTAAAGCGTTACCATGTCGTTATTTTTATGAAGCATTGTTTTTCGAAACTTACAATAATTTTTTGAGTAAAAATATTTGTCTCAAGAAATAATTGGTGAAAATAAAGATTTAATTAAAAATTAAATTAAAAGCAAATAGACCATTGCAAAATATGTGGCAGGCAAAAAAACTGAGAACATCTCCAACCAAAGCTTTATACGTGTTAGAAGCTTTATTTTAAAAATATTTTCTATCCAATTTTTCATACTTTGTTATGCATTTTGTTCACTTTGCTGGTAAGTAACGCTAGCTTAGAACGCTTTTGCCTTTTGTTTGATTAATACATGGTTAAGGTCAACAATGTCAGAACATAGACTTGTTGGGCTGGCCCTTTTTAATATTCATCCTGACATAGAAGTGCATCCAGTTAAAATTATAGAAAGATTCTTGAAAAGTAGAAATCACATACTCATTTTTTAAATGTATTATTATTTTTTGGATTTGTTAATTTTATATTATATTACTTTATTTAATTGTATTTTAAATTTTCATGTTTTATGAAAAAATACAGAAGTATAATGGAAATAAAAATGTACTCATCAAATAACATATTTTTATAAATACCAAATAACAATATTCTAAAATTAACCAAATAACTATTACATATATTTAAAAATGAAAAATTTCATCAAGTACCAGGTCTTCCTGGATTGTACCTAGTAGCGATGCTGTATTACCCCGTTGCACAGCTAAACCAATTCTTTGGATAATGAAACTTTGAGATTTTTAGCATGAAATTTTTGCAATTTTATTTATAAAACCCTTAGGTAGGTAGGTAGGTAGGTTTAAAGTGAGTGGGTATAACACCCTTCCACCGCGACCGATCGGTCTATTGTGGCTCACACCCTTTTATATTTCTCCCACCAAGTCCATACTTCTAATAAAACCTTTAGCCTCATCTTCCAAAAGACCAAAAGTTTCAACAGCAAAAGTAATGATGATAAAGCGGTCTTCAAGCTATTTAAATTTAACATGTTTTTTATTCTCGGCAAGACGAGCAGCCGCACCTACTAAATTAGTTTTGTCCAGATACGATTTTGCAAATGTATGGCTGCAAGTAGCGTTAATTGTTTTCCATATTTTCAGGAAATTAAGGTCATTCCATCTACACGTTTTCCATCGCTTCTGCAAACTCTAGAAGGATTTATGTTTATTGTAAAACTAAAAATCACAAAATAGATTTTTTTAGATATATATAATTAAAATGATTATAGACATTCTTAGCTTGTGTAAAGGTTTTACAAATCGGTCTCAATAAAATATTTCTAGATGCATCAAAATTACAACATTATATATATATATATATATATATATATATATATATATATATATATATATATATATATATATATATATATAATTATATATATATATATATATATATATATATATATATATATATTTTATATATATATATATATATATATTATATATATATATACATTTTATTTTTCCGGTTTTCAATCCGTTTGTCAGTAGGTAGATTTTCACGACGTTTCGCCAACATCTCAGTTGGCATTTTCAAATGATCTTCCTGGGTGGCTGCTCGACTTGGAATGAGTCCTTTGGTCCTTCAGATGTCCTTTTATACGGTTGCGCAGGTTATATTATATATATATTATATATATATATATATATATATATATATATATATATATATATATATATATATATATATATATATATATATATATATATATATATATATATATATATATATATATATATATATATATATATATTATATATATGAATCCGCCGCAGCTTCTTACTGTGTTATCTCAGTTCCCCTAACGTCAGCAATTACTATTCTTGGAGTCTGACTTGGTTATCCTAGAGCTACGTTTCGTCCGCAGCTGAACTATAAAGTGGGGCAAAATTAAGTTACCTCAACCTCAAGTAGTAAACAAGTAAGCAATTTAGCAAAATAAACAGAAGTCCAAGTCTAACGCCGTAAAACAGCCTTGAAATTTTTTGGTTAAAAGAAATATTAGTTACCCAATTAAATAAATCAGTCCTAAAATACTTTAATTAAACGTGGTTATATGTCATAAATTCCAGAGTAAAATATCTCAAGTTTCCAAAAAACGAATCAAAAAAATCTTATGCATGCAAAACGTATATTCGATCAAATTAAAGTAACTTAAGTAAACCTAGGAAATTAGAGAATGTCAAATGGCATCCGTTTCGTAACATCTGTAACCTCGTAATCAATGTTGCCAATAAGTTTTTTATAAATTCCTGGTAAAGGCAAAACCTGATTAAAGCGATGAAAACTATAATGGCGGAAATAAAATGTGTTAAAACAACAGTTTAAATTAAAATTGTTCTGCTAATTAGGATAGGCTACAACCGACATTTGTTCTGCCAGCAGAAAACGCTATTTTGAATTCTTTTTTTATCTATCTTTTTTAGTTTTTAAAAGAAACTAAAATACATACATACTCGTAAATTCCTTTTTTTTAATCATTGTGTAAATTCTTTTTTTAAAATTTTTCTTGGACATTGGTTGACAAATAAAAAAGGAACATTTATTGGTACCACGTTTTGCACATTGTGTTGTACTTTATTAGGTTTTATTTATTATGGTTTTCACAGTGGCGTAGCCAGGTGGGGGCCAGGGGGGGCGACTGCCCCCCCCCCGCCCCTCTAGAACAGCGCCCCTGCGCCCAAACAAACCTACCGTATATAAAACAGGTATTATTTACAACATACTATGTTGTGCTTTAAACATTTTTACTTGCTGGTGTAATTTTAGAAGTCATATTTTAAAATAATTTGTCCACACTTTTTGTTAATAATTTTTCTGTTCCACAGTGTCAGCGGAGCGGTTATTCTCTTCAAAAGCACTAACACCGCGGAAAAAGCCGCCGAGCGCGGCGTCCGTTTGTGGCGGCATTTCTTTTTATTGTGTCGGTATTGGATATATTCCAGAATTGTTTACTTTATTTTTTAATATTGCAAATCGGCAGATTTCAAACGTATGTTATTTATTTCTGGTACTCATATTCTCCTTTTTGTGGTGTTATTTAGTCGTTTATTGTCTATGCAAGGGTAAACTTGTTAAGAGTAAAAATGGATAAAAAGAAAAAAAAAGTCAGGTGCTGAGTTCAGGAAGGAATATCGTGAAAAATATAAGATTTTTTCAAAAAAACTGCTGGGTAAGAACATTTTTTTATATTGTCATTATTTTTCCTTTCTGGCCTCAATATAGATTTGTTTGTTTATTGTTGTGTGTTTTTTTTTAATAAAAATATTTTAAGAAATAGAGCGCCCGTTGGCCCCCCGCCCTGAAAGGTTGACTACGCCACTGGGTTTTCATGGAGTTGTTATGATATTAAGTTATTCTTAGGTACATATAAAATATTATAATAAAAGAATGTTTTCATGACACCAAAAAAAAAAAAAAACTTAAAAGTGAAATTTAAAAAAAAATTGTTAAACATATGAGTAAAAAATTAATTATATTTGAAAAATGTTTGCCCATCATATTTCAGCTGGCAAATCGGCACTCAAATTAATAAAGCATGCTACCACTCGTTATCAAATCCTAACAAACGGCAATTTTTTTTAAAGCCGGAAATATTTTCAAAACGCCGTATAGTGGTTTAATTTCCAAATTTTGGGCAATTTTTGACCCCAAAACTGATTCAAAATTTTTGGTTTTTGTGAAAAATTGTAAATAAAGTTTTAAACAGGATTTTGAAATTGTAAATAAATTGTTTTATTGATTCATAAACAGGTGGTAAATAAAAGCAAATAAAAATTTTTAGAATTAATAAAATTAAAATATATAATAATTTATTTTGGTAATTTGCGTTTTTTCTATAAAATTACTACCCAGAATTACAATACCTTTAATTATTATTTTGTGTTTAAATTTATGTAAAAGTAAATTTTCTTTTTGGGACAGTGTTAAAGTGGTTAAGCATCTTTTAGAGTACTCTCATAAAGTATTTACTGAAAAGTACCAGCAATTACTGACAAATGGGCAACGCTGCTCGTGATTCTTATAATTGTTTTAGGCTAGACTTCCCTAGACCATTATGTTTACATTTTTTTGTAGTGTTATTTATATTTGAAAGATTGGTACAGCAATTAACCATTGGGTAAGTGAATTTAAATTATTTTGCGTAATTCAAGGGTTTAACCTAAGAGTAGTCTGTTCGTGTAGATTTAAATTGGGGCTTGTTTTGACTTAGTCTACATGATAAGGCGCACTATCAGTGACCCCCTGGGAGATAAATGACCCCCCACTGTACCGTTTCGTATAAAACGTTAATTGTGTTGCTACTTGAACCAGTTGAGTTGTTTGCTGAACAGTGCAAATACACTACACATAGGTGATTTTAAGCGACATATATTGTTTGCTTATTCCTATATTAAGTGTGTTTTAAATATAATAATAGTGCTAAAAGTGTAGTTCAAAAGAAAATCTGGTATAAGACTTGCGAGTAGTAATTTTTTCTTTTCAATCTGGCTGTTAAGAGAGGAATGCTGAGAACGACTAAAGATTGCCTATTCATCCGAGTTCGTCTAAACTCCCTGCATCAAACTTGGAAGTGGCTGCATCAAACCATCACCCTTCACGAATACCTGATTGCCCTCACATCAGCTTCTAAAAACGCCTGTTCGATCTCTCGTTTGACACATTGAGGTGTTTTTTTAGGGCACAACACATACAAAACATTATTATTTATTATCTGTGTTCACTAACATAATCGACCAAGTTATAGACTTACTTTATAAATCTTACGAAAATGGCACTCGTACAACGTTCTTGCTTTAAAATTAGTTCCATGCTTACTCGTTTTAATGTTCGACTCTACTCCAAAAGTACTTTAGATGGAGAAAAATATATTAAAAAATCTGTCTTTATATCCCAATCAAAAGATGTCTACAGTAATTTGGCTTTAGAAGAATGGCTGTATAAGAATTTTAATTTCAAAAATCACCATGTTCTTTTGGTATCGCAAAACAATCCCTGTGTAGTAATTGGAAGACATCAAAATCCGTGGTCTGAAACAAATTTTTCTGAACTTGATACTTTAACAGAAAATGAAATTAACCTTGCGAGAAGAAGCAGCAGTGGAGGAGCCGTCTATAATGATAATGGAAATCTTAATCTTACATTTTTCTCATCTCAAGAAAAATTTAATTCCAGGCATAATGTAGAAGTTGTATCCAGAAGCATTTTTAGGGAGTTTGGCTTAAAAGTTGATATCAGCTCTACAGAAGACCTTCTGCTAAGAAACAACAAAGTATCCTTTTTAATATTTTGATCCAATTTTACTTTTATAGGTACATCTTCATAGTTAACTGTTAAATTTCCCAATAAACGCAAAACTTTATTTACTGTTTTACGCAAAATTAAATTTTGGTACTGGGGTTGGAAAAATATTGCTCTCAAATTTGACAAAAAAATGCTTATCTTATTACATGGAAAAACTTCAAAAAAATATCTTTTTTGTAATTTTATACACGTGCCAAATTTTAAGCCTACTGTTTTTCTTTTTTTTTCTTTAATCTCATGCTATTTGCCGCAATTTATTGTTACTAAACTTGTCCAACTTCTTTTGTAATTAAATTTTGTTTAAATGGTTTTTTACACATGACAGAAAGTTCATGTAGATAGTTATAACAGCGTTGTCAAACCTACAGATAATTTAAGTTTTATATTAAGTAGGTAAACACATAATTTAAGTAAGGACAAATTGAAACAAATAAAAATCTCAAACTCTATATGTCTTGTGTTAAACATGTTTTAGAAAAAAGGTGCACTTGCCGATATTTTAAAATATGTTTCTTGTGTTCAAAAAGCTATTAAAAAAAATAGTTCCATAAAGATAATTAAAACATTTTGCTTATTAATAAATTACTTAGTATATGGTTGCCTGTATTTAATTTTGAAAAATAGAAGGAGGTTAAAAGGGTAGTGAAAATACAAAATACCGACTGATTGCTTAAAACTTGGCACATAGGTATAAAATTACAAATTAAACAAATTTTATCCTTTACTTTTTTTATATTTCAAAAGATAATGCCATTTTTTAAATTTATTGTAAAAAGTAATTTGGATGAATTGGAAAAAAATCAAGTGATTTACTATAACTTATCTAAGTTTTTTATCAAAAATATTGTCTAACATTATTTCCAAGATCATATGTTAATTAATTAGATTAAAGGCATTATATTTTAAGTACCTATCAAATTCTAAGTAAATACCTGTTAAGTCACATGATAGCCATTGTTGTCTGGGTGTACTTATGACTTATATGAGTATTTGAAAAAAATAAAATGACGCACTTTTATTATTATCTTTAGTATCGATAAAATCGAAATATTTAATTCACATAGTAACACAATAAGCAACTTAAACATTGGATTTTTTTAGGACATCTAAATAACTTTAACTTTCTTATATCTATATATATATATATATATATATATATATATATATATATATATATATATATATATATATATATATAAACATACAAAAATGTTAACTTTTTCGGACGGTAGTCAAAAGTTCACTTTTAATTTTCAGTGGATAAATGCCATTTTTATTTGTTTATTTAAAAAGAAGAATACTCTAATTTGTTTAGCAAAAGCACGTTAAGAAAAAAAACGTACCTATTATAGTGGTTTAAAAAGTCAGTAACAATAATGGTTACAACAATAAAAAATGTATAACATTGGTTCAAAAAGTCGGTAGTCATGATTACTTATGAGGTGTTTTTCTCAAACAATAATGAACATTTTTAAGAGCTTTTTTTTGTGACATGTATTTTTTTCTTTGGTAATTGCGATGGATTATGCCGGTGTAATCACCCTTTACATTTATTATGTTGCATATTTAATTGACAATAAATCGATTTATCCTAAATCGGTATTAAGGAACTCGATGGATTTTTCTTTTTGTCCTGAATGAAATAAATTAACCAAGCAAAAAAAACTAATATTGGGCCTCGACCACCTTTGTGTCCAAACACGGCTTTTTGATCTGACGACAATTTAAAGGGCCAGACGTGAACTTTAAATCCTGATTTCGCCGAAACTATTTTTTTCTAAGAACAGATATTTGGGAGATGATTCTTTTATGGGCAAATTAAAAATTTAACGTGTTTTTAGTTCAGAATAAATTTTATGCAAGGAGCCCATAATTGTTGAGAATTATTATTAGTAAAAATACTATTGGCTCCTTTATCAGAAGAGAAAAATAAATGATTATTACTTCCCAGTTTTTAACAACACGAACAATATTAAATTTTTGCAATAGCAATATTTTCATTTTTATCTTCGCAATGATTTTGTATGCAATTTTTTAAATTTTTATATAAAATCAACGTATTTATATTACCATATCGTTCTTGGTAAAGAGAACAAAAGACCTTAAGAGAAACGAGAAATTGTCAGCAAAAGAGTTTGAGCAAAAAATATTTCGAGAAACGAGAATATCTCGTCGAGGCACAGGTTGAGTACCTTTTTTAAGCTCATTTTGCTAGTTGAGCAACCGGTTAATTTAATTTCTAAAGTATGTTTGCCTTTGATATTACACAATTAGTCATATCACTTTGGAAAATTTTATTTTATGAACAATTATGTTATCTAACCATGCACTGTTGGAATGATTTCTTAAAAGAATGTTATTGTTTAAATACACAGAGTGATTTTTTTCCTTAACGATTTATAACAGCTTATATCTAACCAGGCAGCTAAACTCGGAAGAGATAATTCCTACTACAATCTGTCTCTTATGGTTAAATCGAATAAAGTCAATCGCAACCTAGCTCTTCACAAGCATGATGTAAGTATTGTGTGTTTTCTCTATCAAATAACAAGTTACGTTAGTATATCGTTGGTCGCCCATCTAGTTTTATATTTTACATGGATTAGGTACTCGCAAGATAAATTTTACCTGCTTATTCACAGATCAGATACTTTAGAACAAAGGGCACGACTTATAACAAAAAATACAATATAATAAAAGTAAATATTTTATTAATACACCAATGTTATTAAGTTATATTTCTGTTATATTTTTAAACCTATCTTCACAAATACTCTGAATTTTTGTTTTTCTAGGATTCTACAAGTTTTGTTATTATCTATAAAGAATATATTATTACGGCTGCTATGTTTTTTAAATTCTTTATCGATAATAACAAAACTTGGAAGGGTGATTATTCTAACAAAATACATCTGGTATATGATTTATTTTTTGTATTCCACACATTTTTAAATCAAGTTTTGTCAGAATTTTATTTTTAAATTAAATTTTAATTTTACATTCCATTATCTTACTAAAATCTTTTGAAATCCTTTACTTACTTTTAGAAAATTATAAACTTAATTTTATCTTTTTAAACTTACTTAATAGAGGGCTTTAAACTTCATTATTTAAGTATTTTTGCCCTGGCTCAAAAAATAAAATAGGAACACATCATTTTCATGACATTACTAAACGCAGTATTTCAAAGCGAATCCAAGGATTTTAAACACTACGGCATTTTTATTTATTTTCGTTTAAAAATCTTTGTTGTATTATCGAGGTATATACGGGCTGATTCAGGAGGGTTTTACCGTAAACTGCCTCAACTTCGGTTCGAAATTTCAAAATGAATATAATCCATTTTTTCAAATTGGCTGATATGGGCTCACCTTATCATTGGAAAGCGTAGCCTACAAAGATTATTTTTAAGTTAAAAAAGTATACAAACATTCAACATTGATTGCACTGACAGGACCTAGATTAAAAATAAATTAAAAAAAAAAAGGTAATTATTTACAAGTGGGGTCAACCCTATTTTTGGCCATATTTAGGTAAAAAATTATTTTTTTTTTTTTGATTCTGCTTGTTTTTACGGAGCATTTATGATACAAAATGTCGCGAAAGAAAAAAATAGATTTCAATAGCTTTTTTGCCTTTAAAAGTTGAAAAAATATTGGCTTTCATGTTTTTGAATAAAATTTCTATTTTATCTCTTTTTGATGTTTTTGATATATATTTTTTTAAAGACATAAAAAAACAATTAAAAAAAAATAAAAAAGTTAGTTTTTCAACTAAAAAATCACGAAAAATAACGATTTTTTTAACTATCAAAGTTGCTTTTTGAATTGAAATATTAATTTTTGGATAATTACGCTATCATCACCATAAATCCGCCGTAAAAACAAAGAATTAAAAAAAATTATGATGCTCCATCAATTCATCTATTTTTTATGGCCAAAATATGGTTGATCCCACTTGTAAATAATTACCAAAAAATTTAGACCTGTCAAAATTGGACAGGAGTATCGTTGGACGTAGAATGTTTATATATATATATATATTATTTTTTTTTTTTTTTCGTTTTGATTTCTTGGTTTTAGGTCTGCCAGAATGTAAACATTATGTTTTTAGTACTTTATATTGATGACGTTTCGATCATGTTCGATCTTTTTCAAATCTAAAAGTTAGGTTTCAGAAACAAAGTTAGTATAACTAGTGTCATCCAAATAAAAAAACACAAAAAAACTTACCCTAGAGCGTTAAAATAATAGTGAACATCTGTTCACTATTATTTTAACGCTCACTATTTTTTGTGTTTATTTATTTGGATGACACTAGTTATACTAACTTTTTTTCTGAAACCTAACTTTTAGATTTGAAAAAGATCGAACATGATCGAAACGTCATCAATATAAAGTACTAAAAACATAATGTGGCAGAACGAAAAAATATATATTATTATAAAAAAAGGTCAAAGAAAACTAGAATCTCAAATATATATATATATATATATATATATATATATATATATATATATATATATATATATATATATATATATATATATATATATATATATATATATATATATATATATATATATATATATATATTTATATATATTTTTTCACCTTTTGCGGGATTGATTAAGGTCAGAGAAACGAGGAGTTCTTGGCCCTCAACGACCATTTATTCCGAAACGTGAAATTCCTGACCTGCAGATTCTTCGTTTATGAGTTGAAATGGGATGAACATCCCGTAGCGGGTGGTTACAAACACCAGGGTAGTGGCAAGCGATAAAGTTCAATAAACACCGGTTCCGTTGACGGTTATATAAGCACATGAAAAGAAAAAGTCTAACAGAACCCATGCAGATTCTGTCAGGTAGAAGAAGAAACACCTGAGCATGTGTGATGCCAATATGCAGGGACGTGGTGATGCCCGTGTCCTGTTTATGGAATATACCTTAAAAGACAGGTACTCCAAAACAGCATGGTGTGACCACAATAAATCTGTTAGGGTTGGAATGGAAAACGTGTACCCACTCCATTTAAAAATGATCTAACCTAATAATTGTAGTAAATCCTGTTACAACTGTTAACGAACTTTAGTTGCTTACTATGTTTTTTTTCAGGTTGAAATCAAATCAAATGCCAGAAAAGTTTCGACAGACTCCAAAATGATGAATTTATGTGAAGAAAATCCTGATGTTACAGCCTCATCTCTCACTAAGGCCATTGGTTGGGAATTTTTAAGAACAAAGGCATTAAGCATGAAAGATGGAGGCATGGAGCTTGCTAATCAACAAAAGGGCTTTCATTTGGTTAATCCTACCAATGACTGGTTTCCAGGTAAATTATTTTGTAGTAACTTTTTACATTTAAAATAGGTGTTTAGATAAAACTACTTTTTACAGGTATTGCAATTTGTTATATAAGTCATATTCATCTTTATCAACTTACTAAAGAGTACAAAATTCCATTTTTTGCTTGTGATTCCCTAAGATAGGGTAGGAAGGCACCAAAAAAGTCAAGCTAAACATATGGTTTTTCATAGGCAATATGGAATAAACCTGTACAAAAAATGTATACCTCTCTATACATTTAGTATAAATACATTGAATGTGAGACTATGGTGCTCCTTATCTTAGGTATCAGTAGTTAGTAAATTATTTGCGAATCTGCATTCCTTAACAAATTCCAAAGTCCAAAGCATCATTAGTTCTAAAAGTACATTATTCGCTGATGCGCGTTTCCCAATAAAAATTAATGTTTTTATAACTTTTACTACATGATAAATATAAAAAAGGTTGGGGGTCACCTTTTTATCTAGACATTTATTTACAGAAAGATTTTATTATTTGCATTATATTTTTGTTTAAAAATTCTAATCAGATTTTTTTTCTAAAAACAAATTTATTTTTGTTTAGGTTTAAATGAAATCCGCGATAAGTACAGCAGCTGGAATTGGTGTTACGGAAAAACTCCAAAATTCAACATAACTAAAGCCTTTGTGATTCCTGGAGATCTAATTCACAGCAACACGGGGTCATCTGCGAGCCTTAATGTGACGATGACTGTTGAAAATGGCAGAATTACCGACATAACTGTTTATGTTCCTTACGGCTTTAATGCTTTTGGTTTCACTGGAGAAGCTAAAGTGATCCATGAGTTAAAAGGAAAGAAGTTCTCAGTTGAAGCATTTGAAGATCTAGAAGATTCTCTTGGCAGTCTTTTGGACGAGAAAGACAGGTTTGTCACTGAGTGCCTAAAACAAGTTATGACTTCCTAAATAAAATAGATTTTTGTCTTTTTTATTTGGATTCTATTATTTTTAGTTTTTTACAACCTACTTGCTATTTGTGATTTAACTAATTAAGCTTAAGGTATATTATTTTAAGGTTTATTTACGTAAGAGCTTTTTATATGGTACATTATCATAAGAAAAAAGCATTTTTGTAATTGTTATAGACTATAGTCCTAGTCCAATAATTCATTTAGTCATACATATTACTATATCGTCAATTATAGCGTACATACTGCTTTTTTATAATACGGTATTCCAAAAATGTGTTAATTCATGCTCTCCCATTGTATTAAAATTAATTTAATGTACTATTTTGTCACCATTTTGGTCAATATATGTTAATGAAATACTAATTTGCTTTTAAAGGATGCGATTTTTTTTTTTAAATAATGGATTTACATAATATATTTCAAGGGCAAGCGGCACCTTACCCTCTAAAGACTTTTTTAATTATGTTTAATTTTAATTTGATTAACTTAATTTTAAGTTTCGACCGCATCACTGTTTTGCGGTTTTCAAGAATTAATCATATCACTATTTTATAGTTGTCTTTTTTTGTGTATTAGAGTTAGGTTGTTTTTTATGTTGTACAATCATTTGGTTAAAAAATTAATTATATCATTTTTGATATTGTTTTGAATCTGTTGTGCCTTATATAGTTTAAGGTAATTATAGGTATTTTATGAGGTTTATTTGACTGTTAGTATTTAAGAATATTTTATTCTCATATTTTATGTTTCTGTTATATATTTTTATTTGAAATATATTTTTTCAGTGGAAGCTAAGCTATTTTAATTAATTAATTTAGGTGAAAAAAACAAAATATTTTTTAAATAACTTTTTGTAATAGTAATAAAAAAGAACTTGCCTTTTGAGTAATACTTCTATAGATATACTGTCGCTAAAAAGTCTACAAATTTTTATTCGCTAATGGCCTTAGATGGCATAAACACGTTACTTTACATACAGAGCCATAACTGCCAGGAAGCTTAAATTTTCCTAGAAGATATAATTAAATTCATTTAATTATATCTTCTGTCTTAAACTATACACTTTGTATGTGTTTCAGAACACTGTTCCTATATCTACAAATTGCTTTTTATCTAATAATTCGTAATTTCATCTTAAACAGAGCTGTTGGCCTTAATAAGGACATCCCATTTTACGGAAATTACGCTTCCTCCTCTTACCTACTTATCTGTAGTATTTAATTTTATTGATATTAACACGGCGTCGGCCCTGAAGAATTGGCAATATAGTTATTCCTTTAAAAGTTCTCAAATGGCAAACAAAGTGCTTTTGCGTCCTTGTACAGTTGATTAAAAAAATCACCGAACTTCTCACTCCGTCGGTCTTTGAGAAAAAATGACCATAACACTCAGATGACACGTATTAAGCATACTAACTCTAACCCTAAAATTTTACTTTTTAATTTTAATTTCTTTTTTTTTTAGTGTTTTTTACATTTTATCTTTTTTTAATTGTGTTTTATAAAATACATTTTTTACTTTTATTTGTTACATATAATTATTTTTTGGAGGGTATTTTTAATGACAACAAGAACCAGAACTACACTTGCCCGAAAAAACAGATAGCGTAAGCAATATCATTTCATTCTTTTATCTTGGGTTAGTCCATAAAAAATTAAAGGCCTAAGTACTAACGTACAATGCGTGTCTTAAGTGTGGTGAGAGGTAGTTTACTAACACGGGACTTAAATATTTGGAGATTTGTGGTACAAGGCAAAACTTCTGCGGCACCAGGTTCAATTGTCTGGACACCCTAGGGATGAAAAATTTAACAAAGGGGCCTCTCAAGTTCGACTGTAAAAGGATGCATAAAAGTGGCACTACGTGTTGCTCTGTTGGAAGCTGCCAGAGGAAGAATTATACTCGCCAACTTCTGGGAGCAGAAGCTGTGAAAATTCCTATAAAAGAGCGACAGATCCCCTAGAGCCCGTCGGTGGGCAAGAGAAGGAAGCTTTCCTGTAAGCGTGGGATTATTAATAGGACTTACAGCTCTTCTTTGAATGAAATCAGGAACACTATTTTGAGAGGGTCTGATTTGGGATGCATATAAAGTATATAGATTAGAATTTTAAAATTATTGCAAATAACTTTACAAATAATTTCCTAAACTGTGAGAAAAAGTTTTTAAAAATCCAAGAACTAAACAAGCAGTAGGCATATATTTAAACAAAAATAAAATTACTATGTATAAGTCTTATTTCACACTGTACCTTTAAACTTAAAACTAAATTTAAATATGTTTTAATACCGTTGTTTAAATTAGTGATGCCGTCGAAAGTCTCTCGACTCTCGTCGAAAGACGAGGGATTCTCATCTCTCGCCTTCTTTCGCTTCTTAAGAGGTCTCCTGACCAGGATTTTGACGCATTCTGACAAAAATTAAAATACTATAAGGTAGATTATTTTTTGTTTAATATGTTTTTTGATCTTATTTTTAATTAAACAAACTCCATACTTTTTTTAATGTTTATTAAAAATCCTGTTTTTATATAAACCAATAATCTTTTTGTCATTGTGCGTCAAATTCTTGGTCGAAAGAAACAAGAGGAGGCGAGAGATGAGAATCTCTCATCGCTCGACGAGAGACCTCAAGAGACTCTCGGCGGCAAACATTATACGAGAAAACGTTAACTGACTAACTAGCTGTTGCGATCTAACGCCCTTAGGCTTTTGCTTACAGGCCCTTGCAAATAAGTTGTAGAAATTCTAGTGAAAATAAATCATATGGTAAAAAAAGGAAGAGGTCACTTTTTTCCTAATTTTGTTGCAATATTACCCAACTTATGGGCACGCGACCTACCTTGCTTAAACCAACCAACCACCATATAAGCATGTCACCCATGTTTCTTAGAAATTCGAAGTGCAACCTTAAATTTAAACATCCCTATATAAAAAACACAACTTGGTTTTTAACTGTTGGCTAAAGGGATAAATACACCATACCATACTAAATCATTACAGACTAAAGTACAATGGATATTTTTAAATTAATTTTTCTAAAACACCCAGTTACATTCTGTTTTATTAATCATTAGTAGTATGCCATGATAACCAATGTTATTAGTAAAATGTTTTACCAATGAAATTGGTTATCTTTGTTGTAAAAAAAACTTGCATAACTCAGGACACTACAAAATAACATGTTATTTTAAGTTATACGTTCCTGGTATTCCTTTGGAAAAAATATTAAGTATTTTTCGAAATTTTAATGATTTCTTAGAGTATTAAAATTTAAAGCTTTCTGGATAATGTTATCATACACACTATGTAAAATAATCGCCTTCCTATCAAAAAATATCGGCTTCTTAAAGTACTGTTATCTAAAGTTAGACGATATGTTCTTTTCTGATTTGGAAGGTTTTTTACTAATCATTTGTATATGGTCCTTTTTCCCTAATACAGATAGCTTCTTCTTCAACAATGAAAATTTTTTGCGTGACCTAGGTATTGTTAATTGGGATTATATATTTTCTTTAAATGATATTGACGAGATGGTGGCTTACTTTACTAATAATGTAACATATCTTTTTGATCTGCATGCACCTTTTAAAACCAGTAAAATAACGAAAGCCCCTGCACCATGGTTAACGCCTAACTTGAAATTAATGATGAAACTTAGAGATAAAGCTTTTTCTAAATATAAAAAAAGTAAATCTGATATTGCATGGTTCGATTATAAACGAATAAGAAACATGGTAAATATTGCGGTAAGAGCTGAAAAAAGGCTTATTTGCAATATACATTTAAAAGAGATCCCAAAAATTTCTGGAGAACTATAAAATATTTAAATTTAAATTCCTTAAAAGATAGCAGTTTTGCTCAATCGGAAGTTGGCTCAGCAAATGACTTTAACAATTTTTTGTTAATTCTTTACCACAAGTTGTGGGTTCCAACCAGGACTTCCTTGAGGAACATTACGTAGATCAGAAATTTGGCACCTACGATGAATTTAAGTTTACCGAAGTATCCCTTGAATCAGTAGAAAAATAATTTATAACATTAAAACAAATGCAACAGGCTGTGATGGTATTAACTTGAAAATGTTACTTTACTTAATTCCGTATTTAAGCTCGCACTTTACTTTTATTATTAACCAGTGTTTAAACAACGGACGATTTCCAACCTTGTGGAAAACTGCTATTGTGGTGCCTTTGCCAAAAAAATCAAATCCTTTAGAGCTACCAGATTTTAGACCTATAAGTAAATTGCCCACCTCATCCAAAGTTTTGGAACGAGTTATAGCAGATCAATTGAATCAATTTCTGAGCGTCAATAGTGTTCTCCCATTTACACAGTCAGGTTTTCGTGGTAAACACGGCACCAGAACTGCTCTATTGAATGTTACTGACGATCTATTTAAAGCTGGCGACAATAGGCAGTGTTCCTGTTTGATTATGCTTGACTACAGTAAGGCATTCGATACTATAGATCATAAGGTATTGGAAATCAAATTGAAATATTATGGAATTGGTAATATGGCTTTGCATTTATTTAAAGACTATTTTACGGATCGAAAGCAAAGAGTTGTGTTACGTAATGAGTCGTCTAATACTATTTTTCTTAACAGAGGTGTAGCCCAGGGTAGTATCTTGGGTCCTTTAATTTTTACACTATATACTGCTGACTTCCATGGATTTTTGCAATTTTGCCAATCTCACCAATACGCTGACGATACACAAATTTATTTTTCTTTTTTTTCTAATGAAGTTGGTCCTGCTGTGATTAAAATTAATACGGACCTGGAACGTATCTTTAAGGTGTCAAGAGCTCATGAATTGGTTCTTAATGAGAGCAAGAGTCGGATCATGGTCTTTGGCAAGGGAAGGGACAGTATCCTAATTTCAAGATTGCAGTCAATGGTACAGTGCTGAAACCGATTGAAACTTCTAAAAATCTGGGACTCACTATTGACTCTGATCTTAGATTTAATACTCATGTATCTTCTTTAATAAAAACAGTCGTCGGTAAATTAAGACTTTTATACATGCATAAAGATATATTTGATAGAAATATAAAGTTGAGATTGACGGATACTCTCATCTTATCACATTTAACTTATTGTGATGTTGTTTATTGGCCAGCACTTGTCCAAAGGAATAAAGATAGTTTACAAAAGCTACAAAATGCTTGTCTTAAGTTTAGTTTCGGGTTGCGTAAGTATGATCATGTCACTCCATGTCTGCTGGAGTCCGGTTGGTTAACAGTTAAAGAAAGATTTCAGTTACATTTAGGGCTTCTCCTTTTTAACATTCGACAATATAAGTTACCCTTATATCTTTTTAATAAATTGATTAGGGGCACTGATGTGCACTCTCTCAATACACGCCACTGTGACCTGTATAGTGTGCCTAGGCACAGTACCTGCCTCTTCCAACGTTCATTTAGCTACAATGCTGTTACTCTCTACAACAGTCTGCCCGCGGACGTCAGATTAGCTCCTAGCTCCGCCTCTTTCAAAAAAAGATATAAAACATTTCTTTTAAATAGCCGAAATTATAATTGATAAATTTCTGCGCTTAGGATAAAAATTAGAGTTTAAAATATAAAATAAATATAATTTTTAGCCGTAGGTATTAATAACTATATCATATTGTTTAAATTACTCTTTTTGTTGTTATTCGTAATATATTTAGTATGTATTTTTTTATCTTTCTAATTCATATACTTTTATCTTTCTTTTTTTTCCTTTTTACTCTTATTCACTTCAATTAAATATTTTTTCAACTCAAGGTGGTTGTATGAGCAGCTTAAGTTGGATACCGCCACCTATTTTATAAAACTGTACATTATGTAATATTATATTAAACGTAAAATAAAGGCATTATTTATTTATTTATTTATTTATTTATTTTTTATCAGTACATACAGAACAGATCAGTGAAAAACTTGCCAAGTCAAAAAAGAACTAATGGTCTAATTTTAGATCTCAGTACTACAGGCCGCGATTTTTTAATAGGAACTTGGCCCTTAATTTACATCAGTATTTTTTTATGATCTCTTTTTCTAAGTTTAATGAATGAAATAAAATCGCGCGGGTCCTTGGTGCCCAATTTCGCTGCAAGTGGAGACTATCTTCAGAGTACGTTTTTTGGGTCGCTAAATTAATTGGGGCTGAAACAACCACCAATCATCCCTAAAATATCATACAATTTTAAAAAAATTTAAACAAAAAAATGTTGTGCTCTTTGACTAAAACTTTGGATAAATAGTCATTTTACGAAAAAAAATAATATTTCCCTCCCCTAAGGGAGTATATAGTACCCCTTGCGCCCTTTTTGGGGGCTTAAAAAATATCCAAATTGAAGTAAAAGTAAAACAATGGGTTTAAAATAATTTATTGTATTTTTTTTATTTTACCCAAAAATTTGCTTTCCAAAAAGTATTACCAGATGTTTTTACCCTTTTGACGAAAAAAAAACTATCCCTTAAACATGATAAAATAAAAAGTTCACAAAAAATATATTTTTACATTTTTTTAAAGATTTTGAATAAAAAGCCATTTCGATTTTAAAAAAATAATTACAGTATTATGTTCATTTCATAATATATGATTTGGTTTAATTTTCCAAACAAATGCAACATTAATCATTTCCAATTAATTGTTGTAATTTTGATTCGAACTGGATATTTTCTAAGCCCCAGAAGGGGTGCAAGGGGTACTTATAATCCCTTAGGGAAGAGAAATATTTATTTTTTTGGTCGCAAATTGGTAATTCATCCAAAATTTAGGACAAACAGCAAAAATTTTTTTGTATGCAATTTTTTAATTATACGATATTTTAGGGATGATTGGAGGTTATTTCACCCCCAATGAATTGATGTCATGAAAAATACAAATTTTTATTAATATTAAATAATTTCTATAAATTTTTTAAAAGATTATTCTTAAAAAACCTTTAAAAAGGGTACCCTGAAGGTAATCTCCACTTGCAGCGAAATTAGGCACTCAGGACTGGACTAGAATCTCAGGCCCCTGTTTCAGGGCGATCCGAGCAAAATTGTGCAGTTTTCAGAATTTTTCGTTTACTTGTGTTCTAAAACCTACTTACATACCAAATTTTAAGTTTATACCACCTCGGGAAGTGCCCTATAATACTGTTAAGTCAATAATAAGTGAGTCAGTCAATCACTTAGTCTGGAGTAAATTGGGCGATTTTTAAAATGCAATATCTCAGAAACCACTTGATATAATTCAATTTTTTAACAGGTAATTGAAATATTTATGTTAACGTCTATACCAAACCATACATTTTTATGGAAAACAATAACGAAGTTATGATAGGGGGAAGAATAAGCTGAAACCTTTCGTGTAAAATACACACTGAGTGTCAGACCGGAACTTGGTCCGACGCACTACCGTGCACCTAGATATCTATTGTTGCTCTTCTGGGGATTTTTTTTGAAAATTACATTTTAGCTTAGGTCTTTGGGGTTAGGAAGCTACCACTTATTATTAAATGTTTAAATATTCCTAGAAATAAAGATCATTAAAACGATGTGTGATTCTCTGATTATAATGATAACAGGATTTTTGATCAGCTGTTGTCGAGTGTAGATAAATGCAAAATTAAATAATAAGTTTAAAAATAGGAATTTTATAATATAAATTAGGGTTAGGTTGTCGTGTGTATGTTCACGCAGCCTTGGTCCCGATAACCTCGTGATAACATGCTTTTGCGACTTATATTAGAAAATTCAGTTCCGGACTGGTAATTTGACACTGTCAGAAATTTTAAAGCTTCGTAATCTGCTGAAGTAGCAAGTTCTGGGAAAAAGCTATTAGTGGTTATTAAAAAATATAATGACAAAACCGACAGTCTATATACAGGGTCAGCACTTTATAAAATAAATCCTTTCCAAACCATATCTCTCAAGTGGCTTTATAAAAAAAGTTAATATTTCTTAGACATATTGAGCTTGTATCGACTCTAAAAATTAAAGTTTAAGTAATAACATAAAAACTTGAAATATATTATTTGGTTTATAACCTCTTATCAGCTTTACCGAAGAAGATTATATTTTGCACACAATGTATACAAAGCAAGAATGTATACTTCTATTCCGGGAAGAATCATCTTTATACACAAAGAAGGTATCTTAAAAAATTAAATTATATTTTTTAAAGTATTATTTTAAAATTACTTTACTTGGAATATAAGATTTTACTGAAGCGGTATGTATTAATTCTACAAACAAAACTTAATTTGACCGTCAACAAAAAATATATTTATTTAAATGATTAAATTATCTGTTTTTACAATATTTTTTTAGCAATTCTGTGTTAGTTTACGCTTCCTTAATCAGTAATATTAGTTAAAGAAGTTTCTAGTCCGGCTTAAATCTTTTAGTCCTTTTTCTAGCTTCTTTGGTATCACATTTTTTATTTATTTATTTATTTTTTAGCTTTTTATATTCATAGATTTTTTTTTTTTTTTTAAAGGGCATCCCTTTTCTTATTCTATTTTTTTCTTGCCTTTTCTTTCGATGTCTATTTTGGCCACGAAATTTTTTGCTCCTTTTGCTTAAAACCGTTTCTTTATTTCATCCATCCATCATATGTCACGTGTTTTATTAGCAGATCATCTGTTGCGAGACCACGTGACATAAAAATCTGCTCGCTCCACTCTTCTCCGAGATGTTAGTAAAAAAATTTGGCGGGATTTGGCCTTTATATTTCTTAAAGACCGCGTACAAGCTTTTCTTATTCACCTTCATACTATTGATCCTAGAATAGATCTCTGGGTTATTTTCTTTGCCATTAATAGAACATTGATTGTATCCCAGAGAAATAGACAAGAGGAGAAAGCGCTTCAATCGGGGAAAAGTCTAAAAGGGCGCCCCCTGGTTGTTTTGCTTGTCATTTGTCATCATTTTGGCTTGTCATGTCATAATCTTGTTTGTAAAAAAAAATTTAATTTAAAAAATGGTTTTGAATAAATAATATTTTTTTAAAAAAAAATTAAAATTTTAAGATAAAAACTTTACCATTATTAAACAGTATATTATGCAGGTAAATTATTTGTATGAATTCCAAAATATTTATGGGTTAAAAAAATTTTTTTCCTGGAAAAAACCTCAGAATATTGAAATGTCATTATGTGTTTTTAAATTTTTTTAGTAAGGATAAAGAAAGCAGAATACCTTATAAATATGCATATAATATATATTAAATTTTTTTAATCTAATCGAAATACCAACTTTTTTCCCCAAAGAAGCTTTAATAATTTTTCCAATAACTGCAGTGCTCCCTTAGAACTTTTAAAGTAAACATATTTTTTTAAGGGATTTTTAAAAAGTCAAATAAAGGCCTCTGTTATTCAAAATTGGTGTACAGTATTTCCCCTTTTTTATGTAAGTGTTTTATAAAAGGTTTTCAGAATTTGGTGTAAAAAAAGTGTAAACTAATTCTGAATAACAACCAGACCTAAAGTTACAATAAGAGTATACAAAAAGATACAATATAAAAGGATCCTAAAAATTCCGGGAGAACATACAATATGGACAAATGGCATTTTATTAAAAAAAAATAAATAATCAGAAAAAAAGTGTTTTATTTATACACTGTTTTTTATGTCAAAGGGGTTTTTTTTGCTTTAAGAAGTAAATTTATTTTAAAAAATGACATTGGCTAATACTTGAAATAAAATGGAAAACCTTTATTTTATAAAATGGTTGTTAAATAATATCTATAATCGTATATCATTTTAAGCAGGTGATCATAAGTGTGATTTTTTTCTTACTATGAAAATTATAAAAGGAAGGTCCTATATAAAAAAAAAATACATGCTATAGGTATATTAATTTTTATATGCACTGTGTGATACTAACCCTTAATTATGCCATTTTTTTGTTTAGGGTTATCCCTTTTTTAAAAATGCTCAGGTCAGCTGCCATTCCCATATATTTTTTTATGGAGATTCTTTTTTTTCAATACCTATACTCCTTTTTTTTATTTCAAAATACAACCAGATATAGTCCTTTTCTTTATAGCTTTTTTTCCCAAATTTTTTTAAAATCATTTTTAGTCGAAAATGGGTTTTTTTTTTGGAAATTTAAATATTGTAAAATTGGAACATAAATTTTTTTTTCCTGTTAAAAATTTATTGTATTGTATAATTTAAGAGAATTTTTATCGATGTTTAAATATTGTAGATCACACACACATTCTAATTGAACAAATTATTTCATAATTAGTTTCCATTTAGGCTCTGCAGAAAATTTTGAAAAATTTAAATATGTGGCATAATACTAAGATACCATAAAAAAGAGTTATATAGACACAATCAGGGCAAGTTCACACTCTTCCTCTGAGGAATAGAAAAGTGACATTCTTACACTTAATCCGATAGGTTAGTTTGCTTAAGCTTTTGGGGTTAAAAATAAAAAAGATATCTTTATTGATAGGTTTTATTGACCATTAAATGGAATCAACTTGGTTAACTTATTTTTTTTTTTTCCCCTTGAATAGTTTTTGATGGTTTTTCCCCAGGGAATTGGTGATAATTGGTGGGTACTTGGGTAGAAATGCCAACCAAAAAAAAAAGGTATAACTTTTTGTCTTAAAATTTTTCCTTGCCCTAATGTTCACTATCCAGGAACTGTTTTGAAAAAAACTGCTAGCTGACCAATTGTTCATTTGGTATACTTAACCATTTTTTAACCAAAATTTCCCTTTTTTGGAAATCTAAAATTAAAATATTACATGTAAATTTTGTTGCGCCTGCAAGTATGCAAAAATCAAGAGACCTAAACTATTATAATGTATGTTATCTTATAAAATTACAATTAAACTATTTTAGCTTTAATTTTTCTAGGTTTTTATTTACCCAATAAAATATTTTCACTACATAAAATGGGGTACTTACAAACGAAAATAATATCTTTTGCTGTACTATATCTTCTAGAATTGAAACACCCTCTCACGCAACAAGACATAGTTCATTAAACTAAATTAAAGCATTAATATTATAAATGAAACACTAAACTAAAATAAAACGAAAGATCCGCCATTGAAGCCAAATCTAATCCAAAAGTAAACAAAACATTTACGAAAAATTCTTGTTTATACGAAAACCCCTTTTTTATTCCATGAAAAAAACAAAGAAAACAAAACTTTGTAATGTCAAATGTCAATTTTGATTTGACAAGTAGAAGCAACCATGGCGGCTTACATGCCGTCCTCGTAAAATTGGATGCGCAGTGGTCGAAGCGCTTTCTCCCCCCTTCTATTTCTCTGTTGTATCCTGGCACCCTAGAGGGCACTATTAAATTTTATGCCATGGCACAACGAATACAAGGTATAATATATAATATGATACACAGGCGTTTCAAAATTGATTCGGTTTTCATATGACTTCACCGAGAGAGTTGCCTCCGTTTAATTTAAATGCGTCGTTCATGGAAAAAAATAGTTTGTTGGAAATATACTTTTGAATTGGCAAGAAAAGCTATACAAACTTAAATGAGATATTATTTAATATTATAAAATATAATTTATTTGTAACTTACTCTTACGCCGAAAATTAGAGCATAAGTTGCCATCGACTGCAATGTTAATTTAATGTCTAATAAAGATAAATTCATATTACATACTATAAGACTGACATCAAAACAAAATTTAAACACTGAGCCATCACTAAACTGAACTTTACAATGAAATGCGAACAAAAACTTAACAAACCTGTCGGAAATCGACACAGAACAGTTATAAAATTCCTTTGTTTACTCTCTCAAATACATCACTAAAACAGCTGATGATGCACAATATCATACCAACGTATAAATAAAAACATCATACCTTGTATTCGTTGTGCCATGACTTCATGCAAACTATAAAAAGGACATTTACGACAATAAAGTCATAATAATTATTGTTTTTTAGTTTGTTTTATGTCACCAATTTTCTTTAATTTTAAAAAGTGACCGAGACTTTGGGTTTAGTGTATGAGACACTAGCCATTCCGGTCCTGAGAAAATTTAATTTAAATATTTGTTATTTTGCTTGTTTTTTTTTACTGCAAAACCAAATAATGTTTTTTATGGCCACAAGAAACAAAGGTCCAATAAAGGAGACATTCTAAAATTAACATGAATGCAAAAATACCGATAAAAAGGTAATTATTTTATTTATTTAAATTTGATAAGCTGTTTAAACAATCTTTGCAATTTAATTTATAGGTTATAAAAAGATATGCTAGTAATGTTTTTAATATCTTAAAGTTATAGAAAATATAACAACCTTGTTTCTGTAATTAGGGCATACTTTTTCTCTAGTAAAAAATTACTCTTAAAAATATCCCTAACGGTTTTTTTGCGATCTTTACGTTTATTGATTCCCGGATTTTATTATATATTGGCATCGATATTGGTATATCATTTCTTTGCCAAAAAAAAAGTATTCTATTCAAAGGTTACTATGTTCAGCGACTGACGTTTGTTTCCCAGCTGTTGCAAATAATGTAGACTTCTGACCTGCACTTTAGTCATTAAAGACTGTTTTGTAAAATTATTAAAAGTGCCTTTTTGTTTTTTTTAAAAAAAGTCTCTGATCCAACATTTTTCACCGAGAAAAGCCGGAAAAACGCTTAAAACAGACCTTTTTACAAAAATTCGTATCTTCGTTAATTTTCAATATTAAAAGCTGATTTTTTAGGGAATGATACTAAATAACATATTATTATACTTTGAGCTGCCGAAAGATAAACATTGTCGCATTAATAGTTTTTATTCAATCGCACTATAAATAAATTAGGCCCTTATCTTGCAAGTGCCGTGAATATTAGGCAAATAGTCCGATTTGCTGCTGCGTATTCGCTGCTGGGCACCCAGCAGCGAAAACGCAGCCCGTTTTTCGCCTCTTCTTCGCTGCTGGGTGCCTCCTCCACGGTCGACTCAGTACGTCCGGTCGCGAATTTTCGCTCGACGCGCTAGGTTCACAAGCATTTTTAACAATTTTCTCCAAACTTATATAATAATGTGAGATATACAATTTGTAGCTTTTAATCTTTACTTTAAAAAGCCGTTTTAAAAATTTAAATCGGACCATTTGCCTAATATTCACGGCACTTGCAAGATAAGGGCCCAATTTGTTTCTAGTGCGATTGAATAAAAACTATTAATGCGACACAATTTTTATCTTTCGGCAACTCAAAGTATATGTTATTGACTATCATTTCTTAAAAAATCAGCTCTTAATATTGAAAATAAAGGGAGATACGAATTTTTGTAAAAAGGTCTGTTTCAAGCGTTTTTCCGGCTGTTTTCGGTAAAAAATGGTCGGATTAGAATTTTTTAAAAACCATTTTGTAGGTTTTTAAATTCTCTACAAACGATCTTTTATGAGTAAAGTGATATAGCCAGTAGCCTTTGTTATATTAAAAAAAAAAAAACGAAAAAAGACCCTTTTTTAATAATTATTGTTTAAAAAAATTACCTGAAAAAAATTTGGTTATATTTTTAATTTTAGTAATCTAGGTATTCCGTCATGGCGCAGTCAGATATCTGTTAACATTAATTCCAAAAAAAATCTATAATGATTGGACTAACGACTGACTGGCAATAGGCTTATTGTAAGAGGAAAAGGAAGCTGAGAAAAATAAAATTTTCCATAAGGGGTAAAACAATTTTATTTGCAAGTAAAGCAATATCTGGAGATAACTCTAGATAAGAGGATAAACTGCAATTTGCGTTTAAAAAGGGAAGCTTCCTGGGCATACTTAGCTTTATGGATATTCGGAGGGCTTTTGGAAAATGCTGAAGGAATTTATCCAACAGCTCTGTAGCTTAGTGAAAAAGAGACATTAATGTCTGGCCTTAAGAAAGCTAAATAGGCCACAGAGACGGTTAATCCTCTCAGTTACTGGTGGATCCTTTTGCACTACGTCAACGGCAGCTAGACATTTATCTGGAGAAAAAAAATGGTGGCAAATTACAAAATTTATAAACGTCCATAACGCGTTAAGGATACCCTTAGATATCACTCCAGGAAGACTGAAAGAAAAGTGGATTCAGAATAAAACTAACGTAATTAGGGCGTATGAAAGCTAATACATAGTTAAGTTTAAAACTCCGGAGTCTAAGTATGTGGAAGACACTTAGAAGCTGGACACTTGTTTAGCTGAAGAACCTATTCCACCATATTTTATGAGAAAATCTACGCTATTGATAGGTGTACCAGAATGCTGGTTAACTAGTACCATGTACATAAATAATCAATTTTTTTTGCTTGTTAAGCAGCTGTTAAGTCGTTAAAATCCAATTAATGTGTATCCATAGTAGTAAGTCAAAGTCATAACCTTCGAGCATAAAATCAACTAGAAGCAGCCTCGCCCCTCGGCCCTGCAAATAAGTGTGAGAGAGAGAAAAAAGGATAGCAGTATAACCTTTCTCTCTCGCTTCACGTGCCTGATTGGTCGGAGGGGAGAGGTGTGGTAAGCGAGCAAAAAAGGTTATACTGCTATTCCTCTTTCTCTCTCGCACACTTGTTCGCACAATGAAGCGGCAAAGGTTCCTTAAGTAGGTATATGCTCGAAGGTCATAACATTCTAGCCAGACTGGCCGAATATAAAAAGGTTTGCTGGAACGAATCTCTTATAGCTTAAAAAGGTAACTAAATCTTCCTGCCTAAAAGTAGTGGCTTAGATGATATTCCAAACCAATTCGTGATATTGGGCATACTTTTACTTACAGACAGCTAATATTAGCATAACAAAAAAACAAATGAGATAACGAGAATATGCGTGTAATAATATGAAAATGTTCCAATATTATTTTATTTTTTAACATAATATGTTTATAATTATAATTAAAATGTTTCTGTGGGTATTATTGTTAGATATAACTTTATTATTATAGAACACCTCATTTTACTAATCTGGCGCATCCACCAAAGTGGATAACTTAATGTTTTATGTAAAATTTTCAAATATTATATTTTTCATTCTCTGTAACACAACTTCTTCAATGCCAGGGCAAAGGCCGAAAACAATAAATAATGTTAATTGTTCTCACAGATGATACAGTGTGCTTTAGCAAAATATCTACAGTTATGGTCATATATTAACAATAATTGTATTTTTACTGACAAGCAAAAGTCATAAGATGCTAGCCAGGCTGGTTGAACATAAAAAGTTTGGCTGGAACAAATCTCTTATTGGTTAAAAAGGAAACCAAATCTTGCATAAAGTTACTGGCAAAGATAATTTTCCAAACCCATCCGTGATATAGTTTTACTTACCAGCATGTGTGATTAGCATACCCAAAAATTAAAAAAAAAAATAAAATAATTAGAATTTGAATGTAATAACATGAAAATTGCCACTATTAAAATTAATATGTATCAATTTCATGAATCCGGCGCATTCGCCAAGTTGATACATTAATATAAATAAAACTTTTATACATATTTTTCATCTTCTATAACACAAATTCCAAATATAGGGAAATTCTCAATGAAAATAAATTTTACTTTCTTAATATCAAGGCAAGGACCGAAACATAAAAATAATGTGATTTAATGTCCTTACTAATGATACAATGTAGAAAGCAAGCTTAGTTATTTTTTTTAATGATTTTTGTAAACATAGAACATTTATAGAGTAAGTACAACAGTACAAGATTAAAAATTAGATTTATTTATGCAACACATGCTAGTATATACTATACTATAAGTTAATAAAAACTTCACCCTTTTTTATAATTCGGCCACACACGCTATGGTCAACTGATGAGGTCGATCTGTGCAGCTGGGCCTGCACAGGTCAACCGCATGTCGTACCGCTCTTAAAAACCTGCGCAGATTACCGGAGAACGTGCACACACGTAGGCGTTCACCATACGATGTCACTCCAAAAAACTGATTTTTGATCTTGCTCTGGACGCCCGCGCAGTTTAAAAAAGCTGCACAGGTCTGTTCCAATACACGCTCCGGTCTACCTGCGGAGGCACACCTGCATCTGCATAGTTTTGTTTCTAGGATATTAGCTTTTGTTTCATAGCCTATACTGTGGTTTAAGTAATAAAGTTTAAATAAATCGCATAGAAAAGCAATATCATCCATATATAGTGTGTTATATTTTTTAAAATAGAGGTTAATATGCTATCTTTTTAGATTAAAATATATAGGGTGTTGCATTTAAAAAATGAGGTTGGGTCCGATAACTTTTTTACCTGACCCCGTATATTTATTCTGAAAACGGCAATTATTATAAATCGACTTTTGTTTAAAACATTTTTCTGTATCTCTTTAAACTAAGAAAATATAGGGTCATTCTGAAATTGGCAATTTATTTATTTTCTCCCGTATCTCTTAAGCGAGCGAAAATTTTCAAATTGAGATTTTACCATTTTGAGCTTGACCCAAAAAAGAGCACATGACGCCTATATTACTTTTTTGATAGCACTAACAATTAGAGAGATAACCCATAAAAGTGTCGAAAATGGGACATTCTGTACAATCTTTACAACACTTTAAACTATCCAACATTATTATTTTCACAAGGTATATTAACTTAAAATGACATTAAACGTTTTGGGCAAAATCTAGGGTCCCAAGAAGTGAGTACACCTAATTGTGTAATTACGAAAGTCATTAAACAATATGGACGCCGTCTGCAAGTGACGTGAGAATTCGCGCGTACGGAATCTGTACAAACGACCCAGCCACAGTTTGGAGAAATAAAATAAGAAATTTATTCCAGTGAAATTTCATGAACAGGTCGATTTAGACACGTCTCTTATTTTAAAGTTTAAGTTGCTTTATTTCGTTTAATCGAAAGCTATAATTCAAGAGTACTAAAGAAAAAAGTTTTTTTTTTTTAATATACATTTCCTAATTCAACGTCGTATATAAGAATAAGGATAAGTTGTGTAATATGTGTAGTTGAATGCAAAACGTTAAAAATCAATTTTATTTCAATGCGCACCATTGTTTATCCTGTCATGCATTTATACTTAAGTTATGGTGACCTATACTAGTCCAGGAAACGAACCATTTTGCTTCGCATTTTTTTCATAATTTTGACATGAGTCCAAGGATCAAAATCTATATCATGCCGAAGGGCGCCTTTCCTTTGGGGTGGTTGCTAAACCATTTCGGAGGTGGAAATTTTTAAAAATATTTTGACCACAGAAATCGATGGAAAAATGATTTTTGAGCAAAAAATGTTGTATGCAATTTTTTTGGTAAAATGCATACTTTTCGAGTTATTCGCGATCGAAAGTCGGGGTTTTTCGTCGATAAAATCAACGTTTTTAATCTGTTTTTTGCAAATAATTTCATAAGTATGCACTTTATCAAAATAATTGTAAATAACAAAATTGTAGCTTTAAAAAAACAAATAAAATGGTTTTTTTGTAATTCCTGTGGGACCAATACAAATCAAGTTGTGGTTTGTTAAAGGTTAGCTGTTATTCATCACACAAAATTTCAGAGTTTTAAAGGCAAATAACGCAAGATCTACGTATTTTTCGAGGAATACTTATAATAACTTTTTTAAAGCATTTGCAAAGACCTTTCTTTTTTTTTAAAGGTATATGTCATAAAAGTTCAGTGAGTTATGATTAAAATAAGGTTTGACGAAAATTTTTTGAGTGCAAAAATCTTTAAAAACAACCCAATAATTACCACCCTAATTAAAATGAGTCGTAGCCCCCTTTTACAATTCTCTTTACCAATGTATCATAAATGCATTTTCAAATTTTAACCGCTTTAAATTGCTTAATTTAAAAAAAAATGGAGCTGCAAGTGAAAATCAAATTTCAGAATTTTATAAAAAATGACCGGTTTTTAAAAATAACTCGAAAATCAAGGGAGGTAAGTAAAAATTACTAAGGTATCTAATTGTAGCTTTTTAAATTACAAATATTTTGCTTTTTTTAATTTACTGCATGACGGAAATTAAGTGAGATATAAACGTTTAAAACGTGTGTGTATAGACGAGCACTACCTTGTTTCAGCCCTTTAAACTCACTCCTTTAGAAAAGTAAGGGTTTTAAACAGTTTTAATATATATGACCTTTTAGCTCTTGCAACAAAATGTTTTTTTATAGAACTTTTTATCACAAAAACTGAAGGAGTTATGCTTAAAAAACAATTTTCTAGAGCATTCTAAAAGCGATTCGATACATTTTTTTTTTAAATCCGCGGTTTTGTACTATTTCTGGCATTGTAAGATTGTAAGGGGTGGGTTTTTGAGGATTATAAATTTACAAAATTAACTTTTGAGCAGTTACATTTTTTTATTACAACTCTGTGACAATATGTGAATTTTTCTAGGGTAAACATTTTTATTTTATTAAATCATAATAAGGGTTGATTTTCAAGGGTTAAAATATATTAAATAATATTTCAAAGAATTAAATACTTATTTTTCAATTTATTTGAGCCCAATTTTATGTGACAAGCTTAAATATAAAAGTTTTGAAGGTTTTTGCAATAAGGGGTAGTTTCATCCCTAAAAAATAAAAAGCAATCTTTAGCATAATAAAGATTTTAAAGAGGAGGGTAAGTTAAGCTTAATCCCAACTTTTCATGAAAAACGCTGCGATAATATATAAACTTTTTAGGGTACTTAAATAACTTTTTTTAATCATAATAAGGGGTAATGTTAAAGGGCTAAAATAATTCAAATAATATTTTAAAGAAACAAAATACTACTTTTTTAACTCATTTGAGTAAAATTTTACTCAACTTAAGCTTTTATGTATAGTTTTATAGGTTTTAGCAGTAAAGGGTAGTTTTCACCCTTTAAAAATAAAGAGCGCCCATCGACATAATATAGATTTTAAAGATTTTTCATGCAAATCTATGCATTTTGAAAAAAATGCCTGGTTTTGCACTTTTTTTAATTTCGTTTTCTGGACTATACGTACTCGTATATCTGTACTAATTCTTTTTTGCTGTTATTCTTCTTCTAAAACAATTCAAGGTTAGCCTGAACTATATATAACGATGTAGAACTGCAGAGTTGCATGCATCCATTACTGACCTAGTTGTTAACCTAAAGTAAACTGCTGAACCCTTCGAAAGTGGAAATTTATTTTGTTTTTGGGTGGTTCTTTGCACTTTTACAATATTTTTCTAAACATGACAAATTCTGTTTTTGGGATTTTCTAGATACTTAAAACCTTTATAACTTTGTCCATTCGTTTATTTGCTTTTATATGTGTCACAGACTCATAACCATAACTCCTAAATTTCAAAATCAATAACGATAAATATCACCTTTTAAGTAGGTGGTATTTTTAAACATCTTTTTTATCGGTCCTAAATATTCATATTGTTTGTGTAAGTACCTCTTGAGGTTAAACCTTCTAAACTACAATAAGTAGCAATGAAATATTTTTTACTTGGCATCTAAAATTGTTGGCGAGATTTTGCAAAATTATCTTTGTTTTTTTAAAAACCATAGCCAGTTAAAATTTTTCTATGCAAATATTTTAAATTCCTCTAATTTCAAAAGAAATGCAGATGTTTTTGTGAAATTTAGGATTTAATGATAAAATTTAATCAAACTCACAAAACATATCTTTTTTGTTTGCTTCAGTCGCCTGAGTTCCTTTGGCGAATCCCGAATGCTTTTAATATATCTAAGGCTTTTGACGCGGCCTGGCATGATGCGCTTTAAATAACCTTCTTTCCTACGGTCCACCTTAGCTTTGTTCTTGGTTTTCCAGTTTCCTTTCAAAGAGACTTGCTTATTGCCTCAAAAAATATATATGTTCTTTGTAGCGAAAAAAATATACCAATACATATCCTTTACTATATTGAGCGGTAGGCGCAAACTTTTTTTATTGGCTAAAAATCACCCTTTGTACCTTAATAACACTTTTGCCAAATATTTTTAATACGAAATTCTGTAACAGAGTTACAAGCCTTTAAAATTCAAATATAAAACTTTCCCGTGAAAAGGCTATCCGCGTCACAAGTGGCTAACCACACGTATGGACAACGACTGATCGACAGAGGCGACCAGGGCTAAGTTCCAATATTACATCTCGGATGAAAGCGAAGTAAATAAAATACCAAGCGGGGCTAATATGGAAACACTTTTGATTTTCAGTTAGTGAATAAGTGCCATTTTCATAAGTTAGTGTTGTTTAGTTAAAAACTGAAATACTATAATCTGTTTATTTTCGTTAAAAAAAAAACACATAAAGACAAAACGTATTGCATTGGTTTCAAAGAGTCAGTTACTATGGTTATATCAATAAAAAATGTATTGCATTTTTAAACGACAATGACCGGTTTTGGAGGTTTAACCTGCTTTTTGTAAAACGCAATGTTAATTGCGATGGATTTTGACGGTTTAATAACCTTTTTATTTATTAGGTAATGCATATTTAATTGACAATAAACCGATTTATTTAAAATCAGAATAAAGAAACGAGATGGATTTTCTCTTTTTGCTCTAAAGGAAATAAATTAACGAAGCAGAAAAAACTAATATTGGAACTTGGCAACACTTGTGACGTCACACGGTTTTTTTATCTGACGACAAATTTAAAGGGCCACACGTGAACTTTAAATCGTAATTATGCCAAAACTATTTTTTCTGAGAAAAAAAATTGGGAGATTGTTTTTTAATAGGCAAATGAAGAGATTTGACGTGTTTTCAGCTCAAAATAAATTTTATGCAGAGGACCCATTGGCACAAGCATAATATATCCATAGCCGCAGGAGCATTGAAAAAAAGCTTAGATTTCTCTTTCGACCCAGAGTATTTCTTTTTTCTTTTAATCCATATATTTTGTATGTATTCCAAATCAGACCCTGTTTAAAATACTATTTCCATATCGGGAGGATGGCGCCTTCCGTAACTTTTAGTATTCTTGATTCGGTTCAGAGAAGGGCACTTAATGACCTCACTCTTACAAAAAAGCTTCCTTCTCTTGCCCACCGGCGAACTGTGACGACCTGTTGCTTTTTATATGTATTTTTACGGCTTCTGCTTCGAGGAGTTAGCCAGTATTATTTCTTCCCTAGAGGCTTTCAATAAAGTAACACGCTTGCTTCACAGTCTAACTGTACAGGCCCCGAACATTCCACCTTGTTTGTTCCCATATTCCTAAGGTGTCTAGGCTGTAAAACCTTCTGCATGTAAAGATCTTGTCTTCCCATCTGTCCCTTTACAGTACTTAGGCTTTAAGAATTCTTGGACGCTTCCAAGATAAAAAAAAAACCGTTAAAACTTTAATATATTTTTATTAATTCTCTCAAGTTCTATGCTGTATAGTCTGTTTCAAAGTATACCGTGTTAGCTTTTGCCTTCATATATGGATTATACCTGCCGACAACAATAAAACTGCGGATCAGTAGGTAATAAAGGACAGAATCTCAGGGACGGACTCTTATACAAATATTTATAATTTATTGTTTATTTAGGTAGGTATAATCCAAAAATTACATTAAGAAATTAAATATATGCAAAGTTTTAATAAATTTATAACTATATTATCTATACATAATTACTTTTTAAATCTAAATATCTAAATCTAATTCTGTTTCACTATCAGAGTCATTATTGAGATTAATTATAATAGGAATTATGTTATTTTGTATAGAAATGTAAGAGCCCTCAATTTTTATAATGTGCTGTACGAATTTTTCCAGCTCTCAACTGGTATGTTAGTAATTATAATTTTTATTAAATTTATAACACTCGGAACACTGGGACTTAAAGTAGGTGTAACATTTTCTGCTCTGATCTTTGATTCTACTTGGTTCCACAAATGCTCTATGGGGTTAAACATACAGTGATACGGAGGAAGATGTAAGACAGTATGCCCAGCCTGTTAAGCCAAATTATCACATACATATTGTTTTTTAATTGAATATGAATTTAGGACTTCCAAAAGTTGCGCTTTTTGTAACTGAATTCAAAATAAATATCATTTTCTAACAAATATTCCTGGATTTCAGTTTTTGAACTTGATGAAACTGGTGCTTTGTGTAGCAGACGGCTGTGGTAGCTTGCGTTATCCACGAAAATAACACTGTTGTTTGGAATATATTTTAAAAGATAATTTTGATACCAGTTCTTAAAAAGTTCAGCACTTGTATCCTTATAATAATCCAAGCTAGAATCCTTAATATTCTTTGAAGACAACTGCAAGCAGTTTGGGACAAATCCGTCTTCTGAACCAGCGTGTATTATGGTAATGCGTTTTCCTTTATTTGAAGGTGCTTTCGTCGGACAGCTTTGACTGGAATCAACCCATCCTTTGGATACTGTGTCGTGGGTATCGAACCATGTTTCATCAAGGTTAATTATGGCTCTGTTTTCTAACCTATATCTTTTAATTTCTTGAAGGTGATTAAATCTCCAAGTGCGTAATCTGTGCGATTTCATTGCTACTTGTCTTTTGTCTATTTTGCGGTATTTAAATCTCATTTTAGAAACAACTCTATGGAGGGTAGCACGGCTAATATTTATATTGGTTTTGTCTTCGTCTAGCTTCAGTTTATCCAAGGTAGGAACCACTACGCTTTTATAAAGACAATATATTTTCCTTCTTATTAGGTCCTGATCACTATTGTCTGTACGGTGAGATTAAAAATCACTACGTTTTTTCCTTTTGTTCACTTCTTCACTAATAATAATATTCCTTATCGATGATATTGGAGTTTTTGTAAGTAGACAGATTTCTTTTAGAGCTTTTTTTTTAATTAGTCCTCTACTGATTAAAGTTTCATACACATTTCACAACCTGTTTTGCATCTAATGACAAATGATTTCGACGCGACATAGTTATATTCTCGTAAAACAAATTTTTCGAAACGCACAGTAAAAACGGTTATTCAACACTGCCACTAAAATATTAGCCGAAATATTTATATACCTAATGGTTAATACTCAAGAAATACCTGGCCCATCTCTGCCATTATGAAATAATGGTTTTACCCAATAACATAGGTAATAAAATCGTTCAGGGTTTATTGGGGTATTGTCCGTCAAAAGCCATAACGATATACTTTGAGACAGACTATACAGTTATAGCTAAATGCCAAAACTAATGAGGCCTTTTTAGTCTTGTTTGTAATTTTATTTAAAGGGACGATTAGGACAGTGCGAAGCCATTGCCTGTATCTCGACCTATCTTCAAGCTTGACTAATTTTGTGCAATAAAGTGATTTATCATGGTAGTTTAATTATTTAGGTATAATAAATTTTGAGCCTTGCCGTCAAATCCCTTTATGTTTTCCTGGGTGACCTAAATGTACTGTAATCCGTTCAAGGGAAAGATGAAAACGCTACTTCAAGATTTTTCTTTGAAAATATAAAATTACCTTAATTAAAACAGTGACTGAAATACAAAGCAATATTTATGAAAGAATATTTTCTTTTATTTAACTATTTTTACTGATAGTATATTAAAATTTAACAATTAAAATTTACTTCAGGTTTAAAACCTTTTCCTGTAAAAGTGCTACTTTAATATTTTTCTTTAAAAATAAAAAATTACCTTAATTAAAACGGTGACTGAGGTACAAAACATTATTTATGAAAGAATGTTTTCTTTTTTTAACTATTTTTACTTGATAGTATATTAAATTATTTCTTTAGTTAAGGTTTAAGTTGGTGTTATTATTGAAATAAAATATAAAGAACAGGCAGATTTGGAAAGATTTTTGCACATTCTTACATTTGTTAACTGTTTTTTCTGTACGTACAAGAAAAATCATTTGAAAGACATTTAAATAATAAATGTTTCTAATAGGTCAAATTTTTAAATTTAAAAAATTTCGATAAAGTTATGTTTCTCTCTCTTTTTTAAAGATAACTTTTAACAAAAATTTTGTGAGAGCCTGAAAAAATATGAATATCAAAAAAAATTTGATTAAGTCAGTTCGTTTGAAAGGTAGTAAAGTAAAGATCAAAATCTTTATAACAGTAAGATAATGGGAATAATTTTAGTCTTTTATAAATTTATTTTTGGAAAAATAAAGAGCTTATTTTTACAGTATACGAAAATTGGGTCATCCCGAACACATCTGGATGATACTACCTAGACGTTAATGTGGGTAGTTCAGAGGTAGTTATTTGTATACCTTGGTGGCATTACCATAAACGCGGTAATGTCACCAAGGTGTTCAAATAACTACTACCTCTGAACTACCCCCATTTACCTAACCAAAAGGTCCTATGAAATGTAATACCTGCATGTTTCGGTACTTGAACATTATTGACGAAACTGGAGAAAAACGGGTTAAAAACCCGGCACTTACGTTAGAGATCGAACGCTGTTAGAATAACACCGATACGTCACGGTTTTATACGGGTTTGCCATATGAGACCGTGACGTATCGGTGACTTTCTTACAGCGTTCGATCTCTACCTACTACTTAGGCTTTATATAAGCCTAAACTGAAATATTTTGATTTTACTATGTGATGATAGCATCCAAGTAAAATAGGTTTGCTAAAAAATTACGTAAAACTTTTCTTTAAACTCATTGACCTTGTCGAGTGTTCAGGGCCATTCTTATTAATTTTGGCGCTCTGGGCTATAAACTAATTAGCGCCCTAGGGCCTAGGAATTGAAATTCTTAAATATGATTTTTTAATATTTCATTGCTATTATAAATAAAATTATTTTGTAAAATGAAGATCCCGTTAACCTACATTTCATTATTAGTTAAAATAAAATAAACGCAGCCTAAGGATAACAAGAATAATAATGGCAATCAATAATAATTTTTTGTGATAGGCAATAAAAAAGAAATAGCAATACATTTTTTTTTTCTTATGTCAATAAAGTCAATTCTATTTGCACTACAATATAATACATAACATAAATTAATTAAAAAGAATTTACAATAATAAAAATATTGTAATAATCATCAAAAAATATCCACATATAACTATACTAATTATAATAATTATTATTTATCATAAATTGAATTGATGTATTAAATAATAAACTTCTTCCTCGCTTTAGTTTAAGCAAATTCATTGATTATATTGAATTTACATTTATTCTTTCTAAATAATCCGATTCTATAGAATTTCAGATTCTATGTGAACGACTTTTTTCAAAGGCGGTACAAATAATTACAGAACGTCAAAAAATAATAAATTCAAAGAAGGCAAGCATGCTCATATTTTTAAATTCAAAGGAAAACATTTAACTTTTTATTACAATTTTAACAATTATTTTTGTGTTTATTTTTGCCAGCTTTTCATTGTTTGGTTAATTTGTTTGTTTTTTGTTCCGCTTTTTTCCTTTAGAACATGTTTATGGAAATAAATAAATAAAATAAAAATATTGGTATTTTTAGTCTTTTTATTATATTGCAATTTTTAATTTTTTATAAAATAGCGACCTCTAAAATGTATTAACTTTAACTTTAATAACAACTTTGATCATATTTATTAGCTTCTACTATCGAATGAAACCAAGATAATACCCTATAAACCCCAATAATAACTATTTTTGGGTTAAACAGCCACTTAAGTCACCGTTAAAAGAAGCGGCGACATATAACCGTCACCGATATACCGGTGACTTAAAAATCGCAGCAAATCTCATCTCCAATATGCATGAAAATTGCGAGCGCGAGCCATGAACGCTACCTCACTCAGCGGTTTTACTCGGGGTGTGCATTCATCCTTTCCCGGATATATTAATAAAGATATGGAGATTTAAGCATGTTTAAAAATCCCTTATCTTAACGTTCATGGCTCCCCTTAAGTTACGGCGCCCATGGGCTGTAGCCCAAACAACCCATAGGCCTACGAGTCTTCAAAGATCTGGTTAGTTCTTTGCTGCTTGGAAAAATAGTTTGAAATTTTCCTTCTACGTCAAATCTTAAGACGTTTTTACAGTTTGAAAGTTTTTTATTTAATTTTCCTTGTAGCATTTTTTCTTCCATAAATTTTTTTTTCAAATTTTTACAGTAAAATTTGCTTTGACATCTTTTTTGTAAGGTTACCAACTTATTAAGTTATTTCATTAATCCTTAAATATAAAACCAGTGCACAAATAAATTTTTTACTTGTGGTTTATAAATATATGTTAAGTTAATTGTATACTGTAAAAATGTTTTAGGTTGGTGCCCTATAAATAACTAAAATAATTACCAAACTAGGCGGGGAGCTGCAGGAAAAATAGCGCCTGTCGTATTCGGTAAAAAAATTGCATTAAGAAATTTTTTAAGCTCTGTCAGAATATCTTTAAATGAGAGAATGTTCCAAAAAAGATTAGAAATAATGGTTTGAGTAACTTAGATAAAGGCGCAAAACTATAAGTCACTTAGCTCTTAACTAATCAAAACCAGTTTCTCATGCGAGTCGCAAAATTCGATTCAAAAGTAGATCCTGTTAAATAAATTTTGGGAAGACGTTAGAAATGTAACCGCGACACTGCTCCAAATTTATATCCTTATTATTTCCTTGTGAATATATGTCCCATGCTCCATTAAACAATAATGATGCAATAATATTTTGGTACATAAAGTGAAGATTTTGCTGCTTTAAGGCAACAATAATTTAATTTTGATTTCAAACTCCTTTTTATATTTTACATATATTATAATAATTTTCAGCTTTTTATCTTGGGACAGTCCATTAAGGCTGATGCCTAAGGACTAACGTCCTGTGGGTGTCTTAAGTGTGGTAAGAGGGAGTTTGTTTACACGGGACTTAAATATTTGGAGATTGGGAGGGGAAGGAAAAACTTCTGGGGGCAGCAGGTTCCATAGTCTTGACACTCTAGGGATGAAGGAACGAAGAAAACGGGAAGTTCGGGGCCTCTCTAATTGAACTGTAAGAAAATGCATAAAAGTTGCACTACGCGAAAAAAGTCTACTACATTGGTAGACTTTTTTCGCGACAGCGAACATGACTGTGTTTTCGAGGCATGAACGTTAAATTTTTAAAATTCTTTTTTTCTGGAAGTTTGAAAAACCTTATAAAGCAATTTTGTTTAAATACCTTAACTAGTTTTTTTAAGTTTGTATACGTTTAAATTCATCGTGCACTAAGCTAAACATTCGCACAGCATTTAGGTAATGTTTTCTTTTCAAGTTTTTTTTTAGATCCACTGTGTATAGTTATTTGACGTCATATCCCGATGGGAGGATCGACTTTTTTTGGCTTGTAAAGACATTTAGATTTTTAAGCAGGCTGCTGCTGTGAATTAATAACAGGTACTATAAGAAATTAAAGCTTTATAATCGAGTTAACGAGAAGACCTGCATCAAGAGATATTATCAGTAGCGTCTCAATGTAAGTGTAACAATAACACAATACTAATTACATTTCTCAATTTGTCAAAATTTCTGTTATTCGGTCCTAATGCTGTAGCCATTTAAATCCGAACAAAATCACTTATGTAAAATAAGGGCCAAGTTCCTATCCAAAAATCTCGGCCCCTTAAAGTACTGAAATCTAAAATTAGAACAAGTTCTTACACACACCTCTGTCTCTGGGATATATAACCGAGTACCTATCTATTACACAGAAAAAACAATATAGTATATTGAATAACAAGGCTTTGATTGCTTATTTTTTTTTATTTATTTAATAAAAGTTAAAGTTTATTTAATTAATTATGTTTGGGACAATTGAGGAGAAATAATTGATGCTATTACAAATATTATATTCAGACCATATTAAAATGGTATTAAGTTAAAATATCTTGTTATTGTGTAAATGATTCTATATATTTAAAACTAAGGGAAATCTGAACTTCCTTGAAAATCACAGAAATTATTGCGTTTAAAGCTTATGTTATCCAAGAAAAATTTGCAATGTTTATTGCAATGGAAACTTAACTTGGGTTAAATTAAAAGTGTCGTACGTGAATACCAATATTCCCTTCGTCTTAAACAATACTGTGATTGGCACAATATCGTAACCATTAGTTCAATGCGGCGTTTATTCAATTTAACGATAGCTAAAATTAAAAACAACGCCCCACCTTCATCTCGTTATTCGGCAACTTCGGCGCTCGAAACATGTGCTTTTGGAGGTACCTGCTGGTGATTTAACATTTGGTTTAAGGGTAAGTGTTTTACCGAGTGTTTTACTTATTATACAGGGTGTCCTATTTTCGTGTGTTTTACGGGGTTTCTCGCTTATGAGTGAAGTTACAAAGATGCGGTTTTCGCGACACCGTGCTACTTTTTTGTTGAAAATGCTTTAAGAAGACTACAGACGATATGCCAACAATGCATAAGACATCATGGTCACCAATTCGAACAGTATTTATAAAATTAGTAGTTAAGTTTGTCTTTTAAGGCTAAGAACAATTCTAGCGGAAAATTGTTATTTTTATCCATTAGGTTGTCTTGTTAATAAATGTTTATATTACTAGATTATTTTTTGGTTCGAGAAGGCATTTGACGTTGATTAATTTGACTGTTATTAATTTAAACCAAAGAAAGTAATGAAAAATTAATACGCACTGTATTCTGCTAGTTATAAAATAAGGCTCGATTTATTATTCTTTTTGAAAGCTCTCACTAGTGGCAGTTAATAATTTTGACTGAATATTAGCGGGTGGCTTTAAAAGTGCAAACTTTCGCCCCATACTCGGGAAATCCAGAAAATTTAAGTGCGGCCACGGGTTATTCTGCGTAAAAGTTCTATAAGGGCCCGTTTTTATCTTTTCGATAAGATCAGATACCTAAGATACGAGGGGTAACCGAAAATACAACTTTTTTAAAATCACCCTGTAGCCAAGAAACTAAGGGGGCTAGGACAAATCTGTTTGCGGCATCTTTCGTTTGACAAAAAGTAGCACGGTGTCGCGAAAACCGCATCTTTGTAACTTCACTCATAAGCGAGAAACCCCGCAAAACACACGAAAATAGGACACCCTGTACAGGATGGCCCAATTTATTTTTAAAAACCTGTTTGATGAGATAAGAGGCTAATATTGGTTCTAATCAAACAGCTTAAAAAATTTATTTCGTTTTAGGACATGCATGTAGCCAAGACTCCCTGCACTGTAGCAGAGACCCTGTGTACTGTGACAGAGATCCCTTATTCTGTGGCAAAGGCTCCAGGTACATAAAGTAGTAATGTAAACCATAGATCAGCAAGTCCCTTGGCATCTACAAGCAACTTCCTAAGACGACGTCACCAATGAGTATATAATTGTCCCCACCGAAAACAAAACAGAAGTTTATTTTATGGGGCAGAAAACCTTGGGACGCAAGACTTTCAGAAACAGTTTCCGAAATTCGATTTTAAAACCCTATTAAATGTAGTACAAATTAATATTTGGTCAATAAAACAATTGTATTTAAACAATTAAAGTGTTTTATTACAACAAATACTACATCAAATTAAATCAACTGTGGGTTAAGGTTGTTTAAATGAGACTCTACTTTAAGATAAATAATAATAATTTTTATCACAAAAACAATTAGATTTATTTTTAATAGAGTTCATATTAATGTAGTATACATCTACTATTTGCTACAGATTATACCTATTTTAATGAATTAAAAACCAATGAAATTCAATTATTTTTTATGTTAGTTGAATTACGTTTTGATAATGTTTAAATAAAATCAGAATTTACTTCAATGATTCTTATGTTTGAACTAATTTCAATGAGATATGCAGAAATAAAAGTAAGATATTCATTTATTTAATCACAAATGTCATTCAGGTATTGCAAATACAGTACCCCATTGACTCAATGTGTATCCCATTTATACTATGAAAGCGTTTTCTGTGTGTATGTGTGTTAAACTTTAATTTCAAGAGGCCGATATTTTTGAATAGGAACTTATTTTACAGAAGTATTTTTGATGGGATCTCTTCTTTTTTTCCTGAGTTGTATTTTAAACTCTAAGACAATTATGACCTTCGAAACTCAATGAGATTGCAAACTTCTAAGATACCCCTAAATGTACGATAATACCGCCCCTGCTTCAGGGCGTTCTGAGTAAAAATGTCCGGTTTTCAGAATGTTTCCTTAACTTGTGTCCTAAAACTTTTTTACATACCAAATTTTAAGTTTCTACTTCCTCGGGAAGTGCCCCATAATTTTGATGGTTCAATGGAATAAAGAAAGCATATAGGTATTGCATTTGATCAATGCTGTAGGGAAGACCTGGGGAGTCTTTCACAAAGTAGCCCATTGGATCTACACGGCCATAATCAGACCCATGGTAACTTACGGTTCCATAGTGTAGTGGTTCAAAACAGAACAGATCACGGCAAAACATATATAAGCTAGATCAAATTCAAAGAATAGCATGTTTAAACATGACAGGTGCTATGAGGACTACACTGACTAGAGCCATGGAGGTGATATTGAATCTCACCCCCTTGATATCTTTGTAAGGGAAGCGGCTTTAATGACTCTAACACGCCTCCGCATGGTCGGTCTAAATACTAATGTAGGCACTGGCTCAACTGGACGACGCATGTGGAGGGATGTTACAAAGGAACTTCCAATTCTACAGGCAAGAGCTGACTCAGTTGCAACAAGGTTCGTTTTCAATAAACCCTACACTATCAACATAAAGGGAACAATACCAATAAAAGGCAAGTCTAAAGGAACCATTAGCCTGTACACTGACGGCTCTAAGACCAAGGTGGGCACAGGCTGCGGAATATACTTACCAACCAAAAACCTGAAAATCGGATGGATAATGGGCGCCGAACCCAGCGTGCTTCAATCCGAACTGACGGCCATAACCATAGCGGCTTACGAAATTAAAAGCCGCAACATCGCCAACCATACGATCTGTATTTATACAGATAGTAGGCAAGCATTACTAGCCCTGAAAAGACCACGCATTACTTCGGGACTTTTACTAAAATGTCATCAAGCCCTGACTAACATATCTTTAAATAATGTGGTCAACCTATCCTGGATCAAGGGACATGACGAATCTAAAGGTAATCATACCGCTGACTCGCTGGCCAGGGCGGCTGCGGGACGGATACCAGTTGGTCCCGTCCCCACCAGTGGATTGACAACAGCAGCGATTAAAGACATCAGACATCATAAAAGAATACTCCCATCGACTGTTTAAAGAAAAATGGGATAACCACGAGCTGCAATTTCGCAAAAATAATGCTGAGCTATCCAGACAAGTCAATAGCGAAAAAAAGCCCTATGATGTTCAGAAGGAACCTCCGAACACTAACGGGCGTTCTAACTGGCCACTGCGGGCTACGAGACACCTATTTAAAATGGGTCTAACGGACACAAACTTATGTAGAGGCTGTAAACAAGAAAAAAATGAGACTCACATTTGAACGGAACTCCATGCTGGGCACGAACTGGCCATTACTAGCCGAAATTGGGGAGATTTCACATAAAGACGTCGTCAACTATTTCAAATCAATAGGTTGGACAACGCAGTTAATCTCCCGCCTACAAGAGGAAGCACAGAGGACCTACTGAGGTCAAGGTGCAGTGGTAAATTACCACCCTCTGAACATTTAAATCAAATGGTTCAATGGAGTCGGAAACCACTTGACATAACTTTCTCAATTTTTTTACAGGTAATAAAAGGACTTATGTGAATTTACATACCAAATCTCGTACCTTCATGTGGAACGATAACAACGTTATCAGGGAGAAAGCACGCTGAAACTTATTATTTAAGAGTCCTTTTAAAGGAAAATTCTTCAAGCTTTTTTCATATTATTAATGCCTTTTTATTGTTAGATTTATCTTTGTCTTTAGGGTAGTGCAAAAATGTTTAAACAAAGATCATTTTCTAAGGAGATATATAGTATACAATTCCAGGAAGCGTTTTAAAGTTTTTGAACAATATTGAATGGATTTTTATGGTCTTTATTTCGCTTTTACTGATGTTTTAACTGCTATATGTATTAAGGTACTCGTAACTTTTTAATAAAAAAAGCGGCCTAAATTTAATAAGCTGTCAGAATTTTCTATCTTTTTAAACCAAAATTTTCTTAAACATTTAGTTTAAATTTCTATATTTTTCTTTTAATTTTATTTTGATAACGGTGGCCGACTTGCCACGGAAACGTAGATTAGTGTTTTTGATGTTTAAAGTTTTTTTTGGGGGGTTTTCTTCTTTCTTGTTGCAGACGATCTGCAAGTTTATAGGGGTCAATGCTTAGCCAGCAGGTTCAGTTCGTTATACCTCGGGATTCTGGACCGAAGTGGTCACATTTTCTAAAAAATTGTAAGGCGGGCAATCCCAAAGAAAATATACCAAAATATGATAGAAACTATAGAACATACATGTTGTTTTATGTGAAAAATAAAGTACATAATGTTTATGTTTTACATAGCTTACATGCTAAGAAGTAATTGACGATTAAATTTATTTTAGAAATCATTGGGTAACATTCGCCAATTTGTCAAAAATATTAAATTTGAATGTTGGTGTAGGTTGAGTTTTGGTTAAAGACTTACAAGTTTAGCTATTTAAAAAACTAATACATACATATTTAAATAATTTATAAAAAATACTTATATTTTATATTTAAAACCGATATAGTTCTAAAGCAACAGTAAGAAATTTTTATGTAGGTTAGTGTCAGTTTTTATATAAGTCTAAAACACTATCTGATTTCTTATCAATAAAATAAACATTTCTGGTTCAAATGAAATAACAATAGGTGGTTAGTATCCCCAAAACAAATCCTTTGTTTGCAAATAACCAAAATTTAAGGACTATTTAATCCCGAAAGCCCTATTTGCTATTAATGAACTGACTATTCGTGGTTTAAATGGAGTAACTATAGATTAGTATTTTCTGAACTTATCATTTGCCTGCACATATTCCAAATTAAAAAATGATATTAATCTTTACGCTTAAGTTCTTAGTTATGATCTAATTTGTTATCAATAAAATAAATATTTCTAATTAAGATAGACTCACGATTAGTTAACATCTTCTAGATATTTTTTGTCTGCATGTTTTCCAAATTTAATGACGAGAAGGTCGCAAAACATTTCAAAGTGATAGGTAGGGATTTTTATGTTTATTAGTGTCAGTTTTTGACAGAGTTTTAGTTATTATCTAAATTCAAATCAATAACATACACATTTTTTATGCACGATAGGTTAGTAGTAAAGGAAGTAAGAGAAAGTTTATTACTAGGAGACTTAAAAATTTGAAGGTTTAAATTTAGATACTTCAGGATAAAGAAAAGGGTAAAGTAAAAGGTTTGTGGCTTCTTCAAATAAACTGTGAAGGAATGCATGAGAGTGTCACTTTGTGTTTTTTTATTGGAAGCTGCGGGAGAATAATATTTTGTAATCTTCGAAGCATACTCTCCAAAAGCTTGTTGGTGGGCTAAGGGAAAGAGCTTTTTTGGGAGACCCGGGAACATTATTAAGATGACCTATTCTTAAATAAAGAATGCCAAAAATTGTGGAGAATTTCCCAGGTAGAGAAACATTATTTCGCAGGGTGTTATTTGAGACACATACAAAGTATAAGGATTAGAAGATAAGAACTAATTTCTGGCTTAAAAGAAAATCGGTGCTTTTTCAATGCTGCTGTGGCTATAGATATAATATGTTTACACCGGTTACGGTAATTCCCGACGGTAATGCCCACAAGATTAAATGGCTTTGTTTGTGCAGTAATTGGCCTCATAAGTGATAAATAATTTTTTGGGGGCCTTTTCTTGCGACAGCGAGCATGATCGGATTTCTAATACATTAAATTGAGCAAGAGTTTTGGTGCCCTAATCCAATATTAGTTGAAGATCCTATGAAGGAGATATCTGAATTACTCTGCGTTTGTTTTTCAAACCAGGCTTGAAGACAAAACTATGAATCGGATTAATTGCGGAAGAGAAAAGATCGTTGGTGTAAAGAAGAAGAGTCAGTAACAATACTTAACCCTGGGAAAGCTCAACACCTAGAGGAGTGGCCGTCGACAATAACAGAATACGTCGCTTAAAAAGAAAACTGGAGGAAAAAAAGCAAAGTTGAAGTAAAAAACTGTAGAAAGGCAGTTTGTTTTTGAAATTTTCTGTTGCTCTATGGAGTTTAAAATGCGGAAATCTAATAAATTTCTCATTACCTTGCAACTGACAGAAAAAATATAGGTTATTTTTACAAAGAAGACTTGTGATACCGTAAAAAAAATTGTTTAAAAAAATTAAGAGGTTTTAAAGGCTGGTATTTTTTTAAATAATAGGTACAGTTTAAAAAATGAATAAAAATAAAAAACACTTATAAAAATAAAAGCCAAGTTCCCATTCAAAAATCTCGGCGTCTTATATAAAGTATTAAGATCTAAAAGTCGACCTGTCCACAGTTTTATTCTAAAAAAATACATTTTCCAAATAAAATTTTGGTCAGAATTTGGTTAATTCTTTTATCTCAGTAATTTAAGGGGTCGAGATTTTTGGATAGAAACGTGCCCTAAATTTACATAGGTATTTTTGGAGGGATATCTTTTCTCTTTTCAAGTTCAATGAATGGAATAAAATCCTGCCTGCATTTTTAATTTCAAGACAATTATTAATGGCCTCAGAAACCTAATTAGAATGCAAAATTTTAAAATACCCCCTAAGTATACAATATTACCATCCCTGTTTCGGGGCGTTTCGAGTAAAAATGTTCAGTTTTCAGAATTTTACCTTTATTTTGCGTTCTAAAACCTACTTATATACCAAATTTCAAGGTTCTACTCCCTTGAAAAGTTCCCCAAAATATTGATCAGTCAATGAGTGAGTGAGTCAGTCAGTAGTAAAATGGGCCATTGTCAAAATAGAATATCTTAGAAACCACTTAACATAGCTTTCTTAAATTTTTTCACAGGTAATAAGAATTTGTTGAATATACATAGCAACTCTAATACCTTCATGTGAAACGATAACAAAGTTATTTAATGAAGGGGAAAACACGCAAAAACGTAGTCCCATAAAAAAACTTATAATCCGTATTTTTGAGACTAGCAACCCTTAAATCAATTAGTGGCAGGTGGCAACCCTACCTGCCATTTGGCCATTACTACACACAAATATATTTCGTACCAATCTATTTCACAATATCTTTTAATTTGAAACTGAGACTAAATTTAATTACCCATATATTTAGATGTTTTAGAAAATAGTTAACTTTTGTAGACTGTGTATAAGTGCGCCTCTGTTCACAAATCATCTTCACATACCTGGAAGACGCCACTGAGTATGCCACTATAGAATACGCTTTAAATAAATCAAGGGCTGTTAATATTCCAATGTCACTACAAGGTAATCTAGTAAATATCAGACATTGTATAAACTTCTTGTATAACGTCCTGTATATCATTTGTTTACATTGCCTACTACCATAAAATTAATTGCATTTAGCCATGGAAGGCACTGTTCTGTATCTATTTTTTAAATATTTTAGTATTGCACAAATTAAAATATATGAACAAATCAAAATTAATTACCAAGATTTCTTCAACCAGTTGATTTTTTCATTTGAGCAGACCTGGTGGCGCTAAAAGAATTTTATGTTTGTTTCACACTTGATTACCTAATACAGACTTTGACCTAAAATGAAAAATGCAATATCGGTAGATATAGCAATAAATTAGTCGAACGAAGGACAAACACAGGAAAATAATGATATTTATTGATGCAATGTGTTGCTGTCAGTTTTCACTGTAGTTTACTTCCTCTTTTGTATACATAAATCAAAAAAAAAAAAAAATTAAAATTAACATTTTTTTTTTGTTTTATTTGTGAAAGGCAGTTTTATTTATTTTAGACTTTGTTTATTGATATCTGGACAGATAAAAGTAACAAATGTTTTTTTTTTTAATAAAATAGTTGGTTAAAACAGTGTTCGCGACAAACTTTAAACATTCACGTTTTTTAACCCAGTGAGGCTGGGTTTTACTAACTGATACATAATGTTTTGTTATATCGTGATAAATAAAATAATTAATTTTGTTTTCTATTTATGTCTTTTTTAATAAATAATTTGACTGTTGCTTCGTAGCAGTACTGTATTTTCAAAACGAAAGAATTAAAATATGGGTTATATATCTATGTATATTAAGGATAGGCATGAGGGATCTGCAAATGTTTAATAATAAAATAGCTTTATTTAAATTTAACAATTACTGGTTTATTTAATTTTAAACGCTCAATATATTGAGTTTACTTCTTCGTAAGTAAATAAAATTTTGGTTTCAACATCTAACTAATTGGGTTGTTCTAAATTGGTTTTTTTTTAACAACTGAAATTTATTTTCTTTAAACCTAATATTTACTGCTTTCTTAATAGTTTTAAAAAACGATAATATATTGAGTTTTTACTTCTTCGTTAAGTAAATAAAATTTTGGATTATCAACATCTAACTAAATTTTGGAGTTTTAGTTCTAAAATTGGTTTTTTTTTTGTTTAACAATGAAATTTATTTTTTTAATATAACTTAATTATTACTACTTTTCACTTAATTCAGGTATATATATATATATATATATATATATATATATATATATATATATATATATATATATATATATATATATATATATATATATATATATATAGAGGGTATGTATGGGTCCGCAAGACCTTTGTTTTGAAATACAAGGTGTTAAAGTTTTTGAAAATTATAAAACCTAGCTTATGTTTTGTTGGACATAATTTAAAAATAATAACTTTATTGAAAATTAATATACATATTGTTTAATTATATATTTTGTTTTTTTTTTTAATTTTTAATAATAAAATCAGATGCGTCGTAATTTTTTTTTTAAATCCAAATATCTCGAAAACGTTTGCTCATATCAACTTTTAATAGGTATACCTTTTTTACGTAAAAATGACACAACAATTATTTAATTTACTTAAAAATGTAATACAGGGCCGTACCAAAAAGTTGTGATTGTTCAAAATAGTAAAAAGACGTTTTCCGTAGATTTTATTTATAAAATAGAAAAATTAAATAAAAACATTAACACCCTGAATTTTAAAAAGTAAGGCCTTGCGGACCCATATTTGTGTAGACTTTTATGTATATTTTTGAATCCTGACTACGTACCTCAAGTATTGACATTTTCTCATGAATACTTATATATATATATATATACATATTATACTATATATATATGAAATATATATAATCACATATATAATATTATTATTATATATATATATATATATATATATGATATATATATATATATATATATATATATATATATATATATAAAATTTATAATATATTATATTTATAATAATAAATTATTTTTATATATAAATATATATAAATAATTTTAAATATTTTATTTTTTATAATTAATTTTTATATATATAAAATAATTATTATAAATAATATATATATATAAATAATATATATATATATTTATATATATATATATATATATATATAAATAATTGTGATAATGTTATTTTTTATATTTGAAAAAAAAATTATTTTTATACTAAAATTTGATAAATACATTTTAAATATTTTGTTTTTTATAATTAATTTTGTCAGTCATCATCATCAAAATCAATTATTAAAAACAAATTATTTCAAATTTATTTATCTGTTAAGGTCAAATTTTAGTAAAATAATTATACCTACCTATTTTTTTTTATTCATAATTTTTCAAATTTTCCTCCAAGCCTTTTCACATTTGTTAAGGAGTAAGTCTACTCGGTCATTTTTAAAAAATCTTTAATTTTTTTTTTATTTTTTGAAAGTTTATGCATTTAACAACATTCTCTAAAAATTTTAGAATGATACGAGCATTCTAAATGTACTTTTTTGCCTCTTACGTTTTATTATCCTAGCGCGCGACACACGCGACAAAGCGCGCTTTAGCAAACCGCCAAGGTTTTTAAAGAAGGCAGAATAAAACTTGGAAAAAATAAATAAAATAAAAGTCAAATCCTGAAAGAATAGAAGAAATTTTGTAGGGTGCCGGCATGGGTGATTAGATATTGGTAAGATTTTTTTCGGTTCTTCAATAAAAAAAAAATTAAAAGGGGTTATCTCGAAAGTCTGTTTTTCGACCTTACGGTGTCCAACTCTTAAAGACTACTGAAGCGATTCTCATGAAATTTTAACCAGAAAACCCTCAGGTGTATAAGTTTGATTCGACCTACAATCATATCAAAATTTTAATTTTTACAATTTTTTTTAAAGCAAAAACCACAAAAAAAAAACACTGTTTTATTTTTTTTTCTTAAAAGGTCCGCCATTTTGATAATTATAAATAAAATTTAGTGATTGTAGGTAGAATCGAACCCATTGCTATACTTAATCTAACGCCACCATTTTTTTTTAATTTTAAATGATTCGTTCAGAGATATGGACAACGTAACTCACATGTACAAGATTTTTAAAATTATAAAAAAATAAATTTTTCGAGCAGTTTAAGAGTGTCTTTATTAAGCCTAACACCTTTTTTATTAATAAATTTGATAAAAGCTTAACAAAAATAGCGAAAATACCGTTTTTTTAGAGCGCGCCGAGTAGACTTACCCCTTAATAGCCTAGGAAAAGAATCTAATAAATTCAAAAGCTCGGCGAGTCAAAAAGACATGTTGTTATTTGCGTAGTTTAATTCTTAAAACATAAAACTTTTAGGTCTTGACTGCAGTATAAAAGTTATAGGTATTCCAATAAACTGTTTGTATAAGCCTTTAATTTGTAAAAAAATACAATAATTAACCAATGATTGTCTGGGAACCATCCATCAAGACTGAGTTAAAGACTACAATTTGGCTAAAAAACCGCCCAATAACTTTTAATTATATCACTTTTACCTCCGAAACCCATTTGAATATCTGCTCAATTTTCTGGTAGCTGCATTCGGGCCTTAATAGCTTGTTATTATTTTTTTGGAGAAATGGACTTGCCTTAAGCCGTCTGAATCTGAAATGTCTGAATTTATAAACATGTCCATAAATTATGCATGTAAATCTTTAAAACGTAATACGCATTTTTTCGTCGTATTTTGATAATATTTACTACCACATGCATATCAAGTAAACCTGTACAGGGCTTGTAGAGAAAGTCATGCATTTATTTTCTTTAAGTCGAAAGATCTACGTAGGGCATCAAATGCTGTGTCTTTATCACAGATAAGCCAACTTTTAAATATTCAAAGCTTGATATTTTTTTCTGTCGTTTCATAGGTTGTACCTGTAAAGCATGTATATAGGTTGTAACTATAGTTAAGTCTTTTAAAAAATGAACGAGGCATGCTTTGAAAGAGAAAAGTCACAAAAGTAACAACAATTACATGGAAAGGCTCTGTCTTTGAACTCGCTCCCGCCTATAAATTTGTCTGTTTAGAAAATGTTGCCAAACTGTGTAACATCTACTTAAAATATTAATACACCAACATGTAAATTAAAAATGACAATTGTTAAATATTTTTTGTGTTAAGATGTGTGGTTAAAAAAAAGTAACATGCTAAGAAAAAGTAATACTCGGGAATTATTGTTATACAAGCAGGCTTTTAACATCCTTCATATTACTTTGATCAAATCTAATCAGGGTAAAGCAAGATTGTCTTTCATCGCCCTATGGTCGACGCTTTCACTTCACGTAAATTGTATCTGGTTTTATGTCAAATAATACATTATTAACAAATTTTTATAAAGCAACTTTTAAACATTAACTCTTGCCATCTTAAATTTATTTTCTGCTTAAAATTGTTTTTCGTATTGGGCTCTGTGCCACCAGACGCCATGTGCGACCGCTTCTCCAGCTCTACCCTAAGGCCATCGCTGTTTACATAGATGGCATCACCAATGATTTCCAAAATAGCAACAAAAAAACCTAAAGTTATCAAAAATAGTCCAGCCCTAAGTATTGACAAATATTGTAGCAAGAACAAGTCAATTGTTTATTTAAATTAAACCTGGCACCACACGCACCGTACTAAAGGCAAAGGATGGAGCGACGGAACTAAAAAAACATCAATGTATGTATGTATAACCTTCTCGTGGAGAAGAAAATTACAATTGTTCATGTAAGAAATCAAAAGTTTAATGCTTTGGCAAGGTTAGAACTCTTAAAACTAAATTATTTATGACTTATTTAAGTTTTTAATAATTTTTCTTTTGATACATTAATATTTTAATAAGGGCCAAGTTCCTATCCAAAAATTTTGGTCTCTTAAAGTACTGATATCTAAAATAAGACCAAGTTCTGTCCACAATTTTATGCTAAATAAATTACATACCAAGTACACCCTTCTTGTCTTTAGAATACATAACTGAGTATCTACCTATTATGTGTGATGAATTTTTAATTCACACACATAATAGGTAGATTGTAAATCTCTCACCCTAAATATACGATATTACCGCCCCTGTTTCAGGGCTTTCCGAGTAATAGTCTGCAGTTTTCAGAGTTTTTCTTTTACTTCTGTCCTTAAGCCTACTTACGTACCAAATTCAAAGTTTTTACTCCCTCTGCAAGTGCCCCATAATTTTAATGAGTCAGTAATTAAGTGTGTGTGAGTAAGTCAGTCAGTAGTAAAATGGGCGATTTTCAAAATCAAATATCTTTAAAAACACTTGACATAACTTTCTTATTTTTTTTTTTCACAGGTAATTAGAATACTTATATGTGAATATACATAGTAAGTCTTATACCTTTATGAGGTACAATAACAAAATTATGGGGGGAGGGAAAACACGCTAAAACGTTTCGTGTGATATACACACTACGTGCGTCAGGCCGAAACTTGACCTTATAGATCAGTATGAAATTACTGGCTAAGCTAAAGAATACAAAGTCGGTCGCAAGTTCAAAGACAAAGCTTTTAAAATATGATGTTACCAATTTTCAGCTTTTTTTTCCAAAGAGTACCGAATTTTAATTTTTAAAGTTACCTTACCAAAACAGTTATAAACTCTAATACACAAACCAGTCAGAAATTTGTTGTTAAAAAGGTATTTTTACACATGCTTTTTATCTGTGCTTTTTGGAAAAAACAGTCTTCTTCTCTTCTATATTGTTCTTAATATCTATATTAGTTAGATACAAAGTAATCTTATTTAGCAGGTGGCAGAAGAGCTTTTCCTTGCCTGAGGCGATACCACCCCACTCGCCCTTAAAAGGACTCGTAAAGTCTAATCGGACGTTTCGAGTTCTGTGTGGGTAAGTCAGTTTTCTTTCTTTCTCTTTTTTTTTCCTCTCCTCTATCATAAAATTTGGAAATTATGATGATAGCACACCCAAAAGTAAAGTATTCTGAAAGTAAAATACCCCTCGAGTCTGATCTCCGGCTGAGGGGTGCATTTGGCGGGCCACTATTAAAAAGTTTAATATCATTTACAAATATATGTGGGCTTAACTCCAATGCACTCTGTTCACCATTATCTTCAATCGTTCAAATCCCACATACTGTTTCTTACCGAAAACGAAATAAGTTTCAAAACATCAACCAACCACCTCCTATTCCCAGGTTAGAAATTAATTTCACCTTTTCGCCTCATGGCGACATACGCCGCGACTCTTACGTTTGCAACGAGCTGGCTTGTGCTAAAGTTTTTAACTTCAAATCAGGTAGGCCTGATATTCTTTGGCATAAATTTACCTTCAGATCTTCTACCAAATTCATCTGCTGTATACCGAGTTCTTGGAGATTTTCTTTCTACAAAGATTAACACTATTATTTTCCAGTTTCCATTGGTCGAAGTTATCGTCCTTGGGGATTTAAATGTTCATAATAAGGACTGGCTAGGGTCTACAAAAACTGACACACACGGCAGAGCAGCCAAAACCTTCGCAATCGGTAACTCGCTAACCAATCCAATTTTATGGAACCTACCTACTTTGCTAGGGTTCCCACCCATAATTCTAACCTCCTAGATCTTTTTCTTACTTCCAACCCTGAACTCTACCAAGCATCAGTTACTGCTCCCCTTGGTCGCTCGGATCATGGCTTGGTGACTGAGTCATACTCTATACATTCTGAGGCAACTGAATGCATGCCACCACCAGGACTGTCTGGCACTAGAACTCGGCAGACTGGGATGGTCTAAGAGATTTCTTTGCCAATTACCCTTAGAATCCTACCCACCCTACTTTTCCACTTACGATCCTTCCGACATTCGTAAATAACTTACCGGGCATTGAGACCTATATTCCTCATACCAAAAGGAACCATAATCCTTTAAATCACAAACCATGGTGTCCTTAATCCTGTGACAAAGCCGGACTTCCAAAAATCCAAGCCCATAAAAAGTTTCTTTAAAACCCTGGTTCCGAAAATCGACAGGCTAGTATAATCAAACTATCTTAAAAGCCAAAGACCGTTTTAACAACTGAATAAAAGATAAAGTCCTCTCTTGCTCAAATGGCAGTAAATCCCCCTGGTCCTTTGACAAAAACATTAGTCAAAAGTTTTGCACAAATTCTTTTCCACCCCTAATAAAGATGAATTTGTTTCTATCTCCAAGGGAACAGGCGAACTATTTGCCAAGCAATTTGCTGTCAATTCTATCCTTGATCCTCCAGTTAATCTTCCTCTTCCAACAGCACATGTTTTTCATTTAATGTCTGATATCATCTTTAAAGTCAAACAGACCAAGCGTACCTTTTTTTCTTCTCTTTAAAATATCTTACGACACGGGCTACACGCGTACAACCTGTCCCCAAAAAAGGATGCAAAACTCTCCCTTCTGACTATAGACCTATATCTCTTCTTTCAGTTGTTTGTAAGGTAATGGAAAAATTCATCATTAATTCCCAAATCCTAAAGCTAAAGTTTTTGGAGAAACACAAAATTTTACATGACAGATAATATAGCATGGATTCTGTCACAAAAGATCCGTAATTGATCTTTTTTCCTTTATCTTACACAACGGGAACTCCTCTAATAAAACTTAATCATAATTATTACATCGTCGGAGATCACCCTGTATATTGATATTACACATAAAAAATCAGAAATTAATGTGGATACAGGTTTTTAAATTTCGAAAAATAAAAGATTTTTTTAGGTTACTAAGGCAAATAGGAGTTTTTGCGCCCGCAGCGAACCGTCCTTAACCAGTTTTTTATCTTCAATATTTATAAGTGTCCGACGTGCTCCCTGATCTAATCATACTTTATGCATTTTAATTTATACCATCTAATATTTCTTTAAATTAAAACTATACGCAGGGCCCACTGAAAATAAGTAAGAATATTTTTCGTAAACTAATCAAAATATTTTATTTTGAAAAAACATAATCTACTATAAAATAAAAAAGTCGGGAGAAAATAAAAAAATAAAACCCAAAATAATAACCTCGCATTACATTATACATACATTTACATTTTATATATATATATATATATATATATATATATATATATATATATATATATATATATATATATATATATATATATATATATATATATATATATATATATATATATATATATATATATATATATATATATATATATGTACAGGGTGCCACAGATTCGAGTGCATGCATGGGGATCTTGGAAACCGTAAGAGATACAAAGTCGGTTAAATTATGGCAAAGTTGCGTATTTGCGTAACTAATCATGTCCACTTTAGAAAGTTGCAAAATTCTGAGTACTTCCGGAGATATCCAGAAAAACCTGAAAAAAGAGATATGGAAAAACAAAAGACACTTTTTTATGGCCACCTTTTAAGCTCTAAAAAACAGCGTTGAGGGATTTTCCGCACGACGTTTCGTTTTCGTTAAACCATCATCAACTTTATTTTTCTAAATACGGACTTGGGTTTTTTATTTAATTTTTTTGAACCACTTTTTTTTACCCAATTACAAAAATATATAACACTTAATATTTATTAAAATATATATGGAACGCCCCTTTAAGAAATGATGTTCTTTCCTTGTCTAACTTATTGTCCCTTATGGAAAATATGTTTATTTAACAGAAAAATATTAAGTGTTATGCATCATTGAATTTGTGATTATAACTGCTTTAAAAAAATGCAATAAACAATTGAGTGCCGTATTTAAAAAAATAAAGTTGATGATGGTTTAACGAAAACGAAACGTCGTACGAAAAATCCCTCAACGCTGTTTTGTAGAGCTTAAAAAATGGCCATGAAGTCTTGTTTTTCCATATCTCTTTAAATAACGTCAGAAATAAATAAATCGCAAATTTTGTTTTCGGATATCTCGGAAGTACTGGCGTTACAACTTTCTAAACGGCATGTTTTAGGCACCTAAATAGAACTTTGCAATAATTAATACTTCGTATCTCCACAGTTTTCGAGATATATGCACTGAATATGGCACCCTATATATATATATATATATATATATATATATATATATATATATATATATATATATATATATATATATATATATATATATATATATATATATATATATATATATATTTATTTATTTATTTATTGATTTTTGTATTCAATCTATGAAATTAAACGCGATATTATAATGCATTTTTTCAAACAGTATTTTATAGCGCAAAGTTAATGTTTTTATAATAAATTACCTTTCAAATTGTAACAAACATTGAACCGGTTGCATTACCAAATTCGATTTACCATGAAAAGCACTTTCTTTTTAATTTCTTAGAAATTGTAAAAGTAAATAAAATATAGGTCTTGTAAGAATAATCGGAAATAAAGTAATCTTATTTTTTTGCTTATCAGGGCTGGGCTGGTTCGTAAAATATATTGCAGTTATTGGTTAATGTTTCTATGAATTTTGCAATGTCATCAGGACTACCAATCCTATTAAATTCATTTTGCTTCAGACAAAATCAACAACAAAACTTTCTTATTGTTGGTTATTTTGCCATATTAAAAGTTTTTTAGACTTTTACTACCAGCTTCTTGAGAGTCCGAGTTAAACAAATCATTCTAAATACTCCACACACCATTTAATCGATCTTCACAAACTGGGTTTGCACCACAGGCCGCTATAAAGAACTAGAATCCTGACACCATATGGGCCTGTGTAATAGAAATGGTACACATATGCGTAACGACTTCCATAGGAATTTTTGGAAATAATAAGGTCTTATACTGAGAACACTACAAATATTAAATATATGTCATTGATCAACTGTCATTAAGTTGATTAAATCGCTTTAGTTTTGTAAATAGCGATGTGATGGGTTGTTATCTTGTTGCCGTTTTATATTTTTGCAAAATTTTTGACTGTCGTGGATGATATTGTGTGTATTTGTGCAGTCTTACCAACCTAGAGTTTTTAGATTTGCCAAAATCGTAAAGAAAAAATCGCTTTGTGGCTTGCTAATTATAAATATACCATTCTAGTAGTTTTTTGACATCTGTGGTTTGCACAGACGGGTTCTGGGATCGGTCCAAGTCTTAATGAGTGGGTTAGACTTTATGTATAGTGATCTTTAAATTGGGTCAGCTGTTAATTAAATTGGTTATTCTACAGACAGTAAAAATTTAATAGACCATTAAACACATCACAAGCATTTTGAAGTTTTATTACTATAACATATATGCTTAACATTTTGCTTATTTAGGGTAGAAACACTGAAATTAAAAATTTATTGAAGAAAAATTAAAATTACACTTAAAATTTTTTACCTGTTGGTCTGTCTGTCCGTTAACAATATAGCTCTAAAACTGGTTTGCAGAAAAAAACACAGCCTAGGATTTTTTGCCTTAAAACTAATCATTCAAAAAGTTGTGTATATACTACCAAAAAAATAATAATAAAATTATTTTTATTTATATTAATTTGAGAACTGCTTTTGCATAGTTGCTCTAATTTAAGAAGCCCAATAAGAACAATGGTACTTTTGGTTTAAAATATCAGTTTTACTTGCTGTTTGGTAGCATACTACTTTGTATATATTTTAGCCAACAATAAATTCATATGTAGTACAAATACACACATATTCACTCTAAAAAATTAATTAAATTTGTATTTACTTAAAAAACTTAACTTAAAAACTCTTACAAAGAAAATTTGTTATTTGGCATATAGCTTATAGCTATGTATATTTTTCTTTTTCGAAGAATACCGCACACAATTCCTAAAAATAAAAAAAATGTAGGTAGTATTGACAAACAAGTGTACTTGTGTTTTCAATATACCAAACAAACATGCTCAAAAAATTAAGTTTTTGATTTAATCTTTTATGTTTACAAACTGTTTACTGGTCTGGAATTAAATTGCAAAAATTAATGGGATAAAAAAATCTATTTTTTTCCTTATTGTCTTACTACTTCTTTTTTTATATAATGAAAAAAATATATTTATTTAATTAGCTTATCAACCTCTATAGAATATAGAGATATACTTACATGTTTATTTAAATGCTTACTCTATAATTTATTCATACCAAATTGTTTAAAAACAAACCTGTACAGTCTGCATAGAATTTATCCAGATGAAACGAAGGGAATCACGCCAATATAAAGTGATTAGATTTTTTTGTTATACCTGTATATCACGTAACAAGCTATATAATAATTGTTAAACGTGTTTTTAAAAATTTTGAGAACTTAAGGTATTTCTGTATTATTAAATAATGACGACACTCTTGACATTGGCTGTCAAAGTTCAGATTATCAAGTTTATATAATTGTGTTTAAAAAATGTAATATATTTAATTTTCAGAAACCCTATGTATGTACCTTAAAAATTACATAAAATACGTCATAATATTAGTACTTCCTTATTTATCATTTTTAATGTTATGTGTTGCTCTTTAATCTAATTTATTATTATTTCAAAATGAAAAACGTACGTAAAGTAAAAACAATTTATTATTTTGAATAACCTTGCCACGGTCTTGGCTTAACCTTGTGGTACTAAAAATCAGGTATTGAGACGTTAAACCTTTAAAGTAATGGATTTAGCAAATAGCAGATAAGCGTTATAAAAATTCATGTCTCAATACCAACTTTAAAGGAAAAACAAAACAATAAAAGACAAGAGCTAATCACAAGTACACTCAGTTTATTCAGTCAGTCTCATTATAAATCCTAATAAAAATAAAATTAAAAATAAAAATATAAATGACAATAAAACTAACATATACAACAAACGAAAATAGTAAACAGGGTGAATGAAATGCAATAAAACAAGTATAAAATGATGCGTTAAAACAGAAAACAATTAATATTTATGAATTTACATGCGCGAAAATTTTTAAAAATAATTTGTACTTAACAGGAAAACAAATAACAAAATGAAAAAGCAATATTTAGGATACAATACACAGTTTAAAAAATAGAATTTAATTGTTTACTTTTAAAATATCTATCGTTTATCTATTATAACCATATCTACAAACAGTATCTTACAAATATACCAAAAAGACACAGCTTTGTATGTCCTGTATTCTAAAAATCACTTAATCACTACTAGTATTAATGCCTAACTTTTTACTTGTCAAAAAACGAATACTGATTTTCTAAATATTACAGATTAATACTTATAATAGGAGATTATTAAAACCTCTCTCCTATTAAAAAAATGAATATTAAAAAATATAATGTTTATTTTAAGAAATAAAATCAGCATTAGTTTTGTGATCTATAAAGTGTATTAGTTAGAAACCTGATAGGTAATATATCTCCCAACATTTCAAAAATGTTCTATCGGTGCGGCGTCGTATATATACAATGCATGATAAAAATGAAAATAAATAGCAATTTTTACGGGAGCAACGCTTTATAATATGTATAACTCCCTCGTATGATAGATGAAAAAGTGATGCTTAAAATAGTATCTAGTTATTATTGCTATTAGTCAATAGTTCTAAAAATAAATGATGTGGCTCTGCAACTCCAGTCTTTTAGTCCTAAAGTCTTTTATCAAAGACTATTTAAGTACAAGTATGTCATGCTGACAAAGTGATTTGATATTCCAATACTTTGTAAAATTATTTTTTAATTAGTTTTTAGATTTCTTGGTTTTAAAATCAGCTTGAAGCAGTCTGGAGCTACAGCGATACATCCAGGTTTAATAATTATTTCAGAACCTGGACTGATGTCGAAGTTCTGAAGCAGTGTTGACAAAATAATAAAACTAAAACACTGTACTAGCCTTTGACCAATACAAGTCCTTTTTCCAGTACTAAAAGGAATAAAATGAGCTGGCTTTACAACATTTCCTGCAGGCGACAGAAATCTTTCAGGCATAAACTTTTCTGGCTCTTCCCAATATTCAGAACTAAGATTTAGTTCATAATTGTTTAAAAACACCAGTGTACCTTTTTTGATTGGAAAACCTTCAATATCTGAGTCAGTTGAGGCAACGTGAGGAACAATGGGAGATGATGCCTTACGCAAAGTTTCCCATATCACTGCATCAGTGTAAGGCATTGCAGCTTTGTCAAAGAGATTTACGTATCTCTGTCCTCTAGTCACATCATCAATCTCCTCTTTAATTCGTTTTGCCACCTCTGGATATCTTACAACTGATGCTAACGCCATCATAACCAAGTTACCAACGGCAGAGTGTCCTCCAATAAAGTCTTCGAGCTCAAAAATAATATGGTTCCACTCCATGTTAGGATCTTCTTGCAAGTGAATCAAAAGAGCGTCTGTAAAGTCTCTTGGAGGGCCATGGTAGTCCAAAGTGTCCATGTGATCTTGCACGATTCTGGCTAAAATAAACTCTCTAATATCTCCAGCCCAGTGAGAAAGCTTATTCATGTGTTTAGTATACATCGGCAACAGCCAAGGTAAGAAATCAACGGCATAACCTTGGTTTATCTCCCAAAAAATCTCATCAAAATACCTAACAACTTTTTTGAAGTCTTGGTCATCATATCGAAAGCTGGCAGAACACATATATTGCATAAACATATTTGCACAAGCAGCTAATACCACCGGCTTAATATCTGTGGGCTCATTGATGGGAAGCTTTTGTAATTCTGACATGAACACGTTTAATTCATTAGAGCCCACTAAGTTAACTGTGTCGTATTGAAGCGAGGTAAATCTTGGTGAACAGTATGTTCTCGCGATGCTTCTTCTGGTTTTCTGCAGCACCGACCAATCGCATAGAGCCAAAGCTGAAACAAAAAAACACTATAAGTAATAATATATTACATGTACATGGTAAATACATTTTAAAATAAAAAAAGGCATTAAAACTTATTGTAACTATAATAACAAAATAGGTCGTTACGGAAATATCCAGAGCAAAATACATTTCTTTTAAAAATAAAGGAAATTAAACCAGAGCTGTTAAAAGTTTTACAGCATATTGTTAGGTACTAATATAAGTAGAGTGATTTAACATTATCGCGTGCCTTACTGCTGGTGATTACGAATGATTTGCACCTTTTATCTTTAATTTCTTCACGCAATCATGATTTAAACATCTTCTTAATTAAAGGTATGATATAGAGCGCAATTTATTTAATAACAACTTCGCTGTAGTTTTTATAATTCGGTGTAAAATATCTAATTAATAAAAATAATATTGGAATTTGATTACTGCAAAACTGTTATTATTAATGAGTTTTTGATTTGTAAGTGTTAATTACACTGTTTTGTGACCTGATTTAGGATAAATAAAAACATTAGGCGACAAAGTTTTAAATTTTTGTGCTATTTTTACAAGAAATTAGAGTTATATCTATTTTAATTGGAAGAACTTTTTAAGGAATTATATTTGTACTTGTCCTTTAATAAAAAGTGACCCATTGGCTTTTTTCTCATATATAATTATTTAAATTATCTCTTATAAAGTTGATATTAGTATTTAGTGGACAAACTTACTTAGCAAATGTTTTTAAAAATTGACACATGGCAGCCTAATGAATGTTTCAGCCATAATCAGCCATAATTATTGCTAAAGCTTTGTAATTTAAATATTTTTGTAAGTTAACTAGATTTTTGTTGTCTTTCCAATAACTTACTCAAGCGTTTTTTTTCAGTTAAAAGTCCATTCGCGCCGCGAAAATTGGATTCAACTTGGGGTTCAGGGCATAATGTGTTTCTCAAAAACGGTATAAGTTATCGATAATTTTCAAAAACTATATGAAAGCCAACACTTAAATCTAGGCTTCTGCTGTAATAGTTTTTTAAATTTGGATTTAGTTCTTAATATTTCCTTGAGTGAAAGTCACCCTAAAATCGGTTATGTTTAGATACTATGTTCTCTTAACTCGACTTATATTTCAAAAATCTGCTACAGCAGAGGCATAGATTATTTCCTTACCTTTAAATTGGTGTATAATTTATCATTTAAGTGAAAAATAGTTACCGAAAAACGTTATCTCCTGTAGGCTTGCAATCGGAAACAACATCGCATCGATAAACCGAATTTGGAAGAACCTAAATAAAATATAATATTTTTAATGCGGCTATACGAAAATTGTGGGGTGGGAGTTTGTTAGTCTCCGCCCACCGTCTCCACGTCCTTTCGCCCGACCCCTAAGGTGTAGCGTAAATGAACTCTTAAAGCCAATGTGTTAACACTAGTGGTTTTTAGCCAAGGAAGAATTTTTAATAAATCTAAATCCAAATCTAAGATTTCTTAGCTGACAAAGATCGTAAAATTGTTTTATATATTAAAGTAAATTTGCATATTTGTTTTTTTACAAACTATGGAAACCCAATATAACATTTTTTATCACAAGTAAAATTCACATTTTCCCTTAATTTTAAATAAACTAAAAACAAATGTTCTTTATTCAAAAGTCAAAATTTATATATTTTTACGTAGGTAGTTTTTCTTTGCTTTTAGCTTTTTATTTTACAATAAAGAGTTAGTTTACAGATTGTTTTATGCAATTTTTTGATGCGTTTTTACAGATTGTTTTTATGCAAAACTTGATAATCATAAATCTTTTATTAAAAAATAGTTCTTAAACAACGGATGTATAAATTAATATTTCATATTAATTATAATCCTGTACGTTATATAGTTTTTTGGATAGCAACTAAGTATCGTCATTTACATTGACGCAACCTTTAATGACCAATAAAATCCAATTTATTATTTAAACTTTTAACACTAAACTAGTATCAAACTCCAAAAAAATGTTAAAAGTAATGACAGGAGAATAAAAGATTGTTTGTAAATTTATAAAACAAAAGTTAAAATAGAGGTAAAATATTCAGTAATAAGTAAAATTTTATGATATAAAATCTGCTCCTGACAAATAAAATACTAAACGATCAAATTAAAATACAAATCAGATTTCATAATACAATCGTAATGGAGGTCAGCGAAATGGTCTAAAGTAGGCGCTTTTTACCGATCAGAGTAAAAGTGCGTTCTAAAGTGAAATTGGTCAGAGAAATGATCATGTAAAAACGAAAAAAAGAGTGATTGGTCAGGCAAACAGATTCAGTTTCGTTAGAAGTTTCAAGTTCAAGTTCATGGGTAGCCAGTGTGAGAATACGCAATTTTATGAATGAACAGGTGTTGCGTTGTTGTTAAGACAGAAAGTTGACAGAGAGATTGGTTTCAAGCTTTGTCTCTTTTCGCTTCGACGCACATAGGCGTACAATTAATTCATTTTATGTTTTACTAAATCAAATTCATTTAAGTGATCTGTTACTTCCATAAAAAGATATTTTTATAGAAATATTTGAATAAAACTAAAAGAAAAAAAATATTATTCCTTTGTGAAAATATTATTTCTCTTGAATATAACTGGTTGCTAGATGAACAAGAAAATATTATTTTTATCCCTTTCGATTATAAAATATTTCTAGGCCGGCAATGTAAGTATTGATATCTTGGCCAGGTTCTCGGTTTTAAGTACAATATTCTGGGACTGTCCATTATTAAAATAAATAATTAGGCACTTGATGCAAATTGCAATTACTGCTTTTAAAAGAAACTTATTTTTTAAACTATTTAACTTTAGCGATTTTTTATTTAGTAAAATTTGCTACTAGAAAACTATATTTTTTTCTTTCAAATTTGACAAAAATTAATAGAAAATATTTTGTTTAAAATTGATTAAATGTTATTTTTTAAATATGGGTTTGTAATAGTTCTTTACAAACATTATTATGTTTTTTTTTTAATTCCAGATAGCTGGAGGCTATATTGCGAGCCTTGAGGTATTTTTTAAAGACCCAAAACCCAGCAACACCATTCGTGCTATAATATAAATAAAATTAAAAAACATATATTTATATTTCTGTATTTTATACAATTTTATGGGAAAAAATTATAGTTTTAAATAAAGCTCACAAAAACTTTAAAAAATTATATTTTTAGTTAATTATTACATAAAACCCATACCGAAGAAGTAAACTTTTACATATATATTGCAAAAGTACATAGCGCCACTAGAAAAAAATGTGAGGTAGCAGCACTTTATCTTACATAATACTGCATACTACTAATAGCTACATGAATCTTAGTAAAATATAGTTTTTTTTAACACTTCCCTTAGGATTTACCTGTTAAAAAGCTATTTTAAGGCTATTAATGCTACGGTTTTGTAAATGTTTTTTTTTTTTTAATGGGCACCACAAGGCAAATTTAACAACTGCATCGCATGTTATACAAAATTGATAATGGGGAAAAAAAGAATAAATTCAATATTTTATTTTATTAGTTAATGTATGTTATTTGAAGCTGAAAAATAATTGAATTGAAAGAGAGATATTTTTAAAGTTTGTAAATAAGAGCCTTTGTATGTTTTTTGCGATTCTTGCAGTTTTCTTTAGTCTGTTTCAGATATTTAAAACAATATGATTTGAGAAGAAACGAGAGCAGGCAAACGTAGCTGCAGGCAAACGTATTTTCGCAAAAGTAGATTCTAAAGTCGTTTATTTACTTGTCAATTTCAGATATGCTACCTATTGAATTTTCTTTGTGTGCACTTTAATGTTTTACAGAAGAAACAATGAGATGAGTATTTTTTAATAAAACAGCTATATTTTGTTTGTTAAAATTATTACATTGACTTTAGGAGAAGCTTTTTGGGGTGGGAGTATTTTTTTGAAAGACAAGTTTCACAATATTAACGTAATTAATTGGAAAATAGGGGCTCTAAAATATTTTTAAGTAATATTTAACAGGTTTTGCAGGAAATACAGTAGAATCTCACTAATCCGGCACTATTAAAAACAAAAGAGTGCCGGATTATTGGAATGTTCGGATTACTGGATTGTATAGAAAAATTCATAGTTAAATAAAATAAAACATGTGTTTATGTTGTACACGTTTTTTTAATAACCATTATCACAATATCTCACAATTAACTAATTACATAGTTTGAAATAATTTTTAATTGAGGTTTGTGATGTAGAAAGGGGCGAGGGAGTCCCGGGCAGAGGGTGCCGGATTATTGAAGTGCTGAATTAGTGAAATTCTACTGTAATTGACAAAAATCTGCTGGTTTTTATAACAATATCGTAAAGTTAAACATTCTGGCTCGACCCGTAAGACAAAAATGTTTGCTAATTTTTTATTTTAGGTTTATATTTTAGTATATTTAATATGGGAAGTTTCAAATAATTATTTGGCAAGGTTTTTATTTTTAGTTATGTAAGTCTTTAAAGAACATTAATATACATATAAATAACAAAATAAAATCTTTCCGGAGGTCTATACCTACTCAAAATCTCCTATGTTAACGCGCGCTTAGATTTAACAGTCAATAATTAAATACAGACAATATTTATCTAGTGAAATTAATTAAAAGGATTTTAAAAAATACTTAAAAATACCCGTTTAATAAAACATCCAATTAAGGCAAAAAAGAGCAAATATTTCTTCCTTTAAGATTCAAACAAACAGGTTTAACTTTATGATTTAAAAAAAAAATGTTTAAAATTTTACTAAACACTAATGGTGGGTTCTTTTGCTAAAACCGTTGAAAAAAAAATATTTAAAAAGTAAAGAATATGGGTACGCCTATGTTACTCCGTACTTTAACTTTTTTTCACTTTGACTTGCCGTATTCCTAACGGGACTTATCTTAACTGTAATAGAGCATTTATGAGGTCAAGAAGAATAAATTTGGACACATGAATCGTTTAAGATTCTAGAAATTTCACTTGCATAATCATTTTTGTTGATTCATTGTATGAGTTTTGACTACTGTAGTAGTTAAAAAGTAAACTGGCACATAGTAACCTAGATTTTAGGATATCCAATATGTTTTATTACGTATAACACTAATGAATAAAAAGCTAAAAATAAAGGTAAAATCGTTGTTATGGCTGTAAAATTTTTCCTATGTGATGACGATTTCGTTGACAAGACACGCATATCGAAACATGCAATTATTTTATTTTTTCTGTTCTTTTTGGACAACGCCGTAGTGATACTACCCCAAAGCTTTTCTCCATTATGGTCTGACAAAACCTGGAGATGTTGATGTCGAATTCGATTATACATAACGGCACAAGGTGTTGGTCGGCAATCACCAAGCCAATTACTTACCGCGCTCGAAGTTGCTATCTATGAGGCAGGTCGTTAAATTAGACAATACATAACTACTATAAGATTTTTTTAACCTATATTTTTCTTACTTTATTTTAAACTAATATTTGAAATCGCTTTAACGAAATTGCAAAAGTTGCTCAAAGATTGCATTTTTTTGAAAAGAGATTTAACCACTGATTTTTAAAGACGCCATTTTTGAAATATTTTAATTCCTTTTTATGTTAAAAAATGGAGCTGTGCATAAGCATAAGCAATAGGCAATAAACGGAATATATGCCAGATATTTTGAAATTACAGCCAAAATTAATTGGTTTAAAATGAATGCTAGGCTCAAAATTGCATTATGTCTCTGCATATTAGAACCAAAATTAAAGAAGACATCAGTTTTTTTCTTTAGTTATAAATATGACACACATTTTGTTATTTTATATAAAAACAATTTTATATATTTATATATATATATATATATATATATATATATATATATATATATATATATATATATATATAATATATAAAAAAATTTTATATATTTATATATATATATATATATATATATATATATATATATATATATATATATATATATATATATATATATATATATATATATATGTATATATATATATATATATATATGTTATATTATTAATCTGAGAAAAACTCATGCAGGTAAAACATTAAAATTTAAATAAGTAGCCCGAAAAATATCCCAAATGGAACAAAGTACATTTTAAGTCTCAATTATTGCTTGTACGATTTCTGTAAGAAACTATTTTTTACTGAATAAGTACTTTTGCCCGTCAGAACATTTACTTTAAATCATTAAAAAAAACATATTAAAATAATAAGTGATAGTGGGATGTATCTCCTTTATTGTTGCAACAGAGTTGTCACAGGTATATTATAAACCTTTTTTATTTTTTAAAGTTTTCAAACATATCTTAAGACTATTTAATTTATTTTTTATAAAGTTATTATTAATATTATTATGTTCTTAGAGCCATAAATATTTTTTAAGATTAAGTTTTATATCAACTTAGAAATAATAATAATCGGTTAAAATTAGTTATTTAAAAATATATAAACAAGCGAGGATATTGCCAACATACCCAAAAATATGACACATTTAAATAACATTAGTTTATTCTTTGAAAAGCAATGTTTATATGGAAATAGCAATAGTTATATTTTTTGCTATCTAGTAATATGTATATGTGTTATATATGTATGTGTATATATGTATAAAATTATTTTAGTTGAGAAATCAAAAACAAACTCCCTAATTGAGAGGAGAACTTAATGCCCAGTTGAAACAGTAACCTTATTTACATAAAAATGTATAAATATTTTCTTTTTTTGATACTCCGATAGCAATAATGTTTGAGTGGAAATGAAAATTTTGCTCGATACAAAAATAATGACAAAACTAATGTGCCTACTATTTCAAAAAGCACTATAAAGAAGCTCCTATATTTTTAATGTTAAATTTAAATTTCTTCTTTAGTAATAAATATGTTTTAAAGAAATTAAACTAATTTTATTGAAAAATAAGCTAAAAATATTATAAGTATCTTATTATGTCCTAATAAATTTACTGGTTCTCAATAAAATCTATATTCTTACAATTATTTCTGTCACCTCCAAAAAGCTTGTGGAACCTCATGAAGTCGGGCCTTCCACCAAAGTCACTTCCTTTAGCAATTAAAACTTCTTTGATAAGTTCAAAATTGTTGACCACTACACACGGGGTAGATCCCATAGTGATACTGAAGATGTCTCCGTATATCTTGCTAAGGGCGGTAAACCCCTGAAAAGGAGTCTCGTATTTTCCAAGAAGGTGAAGACTTCCGATGATGGGCCAAGGTTCTGGACCAGGGATGAGCTGAAGGGATTTCGATTTTCGTCTTTTGGTAACCCATAACTGGACCAAGAGCACTAGCACAATTACGCACAGTATTGAAAACGCGATCATGTCTATATATTTAGATGCGTTGATTTAAGTGTAAGCACAGTCGTGCGTTCGAGGTGGCACTGATGGTACCGCGCGAACCGCTACCCTCTTTATGACCGCGGATCGCGAGAGGACCGTGGTCTATCGTGGGGGGCTTGGCTTTGGTTAACTGGCTCAATCATAAACCATTATTTCAACCCTACCAGACTGGAGGACGCGATAAGGTAAATTAAGGGGTCTATTATCGGTTATTCACGATTTACCTCTTGACCACTTTACTACAATGACTACTCTGACTGCCTTTGCAGCCGCGGCTTAATATGCAATTATTATTACTGACTAATGTATATACATAACAATATTTCTGTGTGCATATACATTTAATGTTTTTCGTTAATGGACTGTCACCCAAAAAAAAAACAAGCAAGAAGAAAATTAAATCATTGGTGACCTATGATAAAAATAGTATTGGAAATAATTTCCTTATGACTATGGCGAACTAATTAAAAAAAAAGATTAATTTTTGCTAAATTTTTAAATTTAAATATATATATATATATATATATATATATATATATATATATATATATTTAAAAAAAACATATATACATATGTATATATATATATATATATATATATATATATATATATATATATATATATATATATATATATATATATATATATATATATATATATATATATATATATATATATATATATATATATTTTTTTTTTTTGAATTATTTAGATAAAATATTTGAGATTTTTTTATTACAATAATTTTACTATTTTCGATTTTTTAAAATTTTCAGAGTTGTTTCTCTGAAGACGCGGTTGGGATAAATTGTTTTTTTTTTAATACTTATATTTTCCAATATTTATTTATAAATAAAAACCACTGACAACCTTTTAGTTTTTTTAAACGTTATAGAATAAAAGTTCTCTTTGATTTTTTATTTTCTTTTAAATTTGTTCGTAAAAGCTAAAAAAAAAACCTTTTCTTATGTTATAATTCATAAAAAAATTTTGTTCCTCATTTCCTAAATTTTTTATGTTTTATTAGATCGTTAGCAACACGGTTTTCCATTTGTGCGTGTGTCAGTTAACTCAAAAAATCATTTTCAGAAAAAAAAAACAATTTTCTTTCTTTTTTCTTAAAGTGTCATTAATCAAAAGGTCCAAAGGGTTAGAAAGGAATAAAATTCACGTATTTTTATTTTTTCGTTGAACGAGAATTTTTAAACCGAAAAGCCAGTCAAAAACAACCGGCATTGCAATATCTGTGTGGACATTTTTATCACGATGTCTAATTTTCCAAAATTAAATTAGATTTTGTACTTAAAAAAAATATTTAAAAAATTTAAGATACCAGGAGAAAGAGGGGGGTTAAAACTTTGCTAAATACCATCATGGGATTAATGGACGACCCCTAAAACAACCTGAACATTTGGCAAAATTTTAAAGGGGGTAAATGAAATAATTTTTATATGGTCTTTTTTTTTTAAATTTGTCCCCTTAAAGCTATGTTTCAGCTACTTTGGATTTTATTTATTTTCATCAAAAAGATAGATATTATTAATTATCTACAGGGTGTCCCGAAAAATGTGTAAAATCTTCCGGATATGAAAAAAAAAACACGCTAAAAAAATACTACAAGTTTATATAATTTTTTTTGTATAGGTCTCCTCTTGGGAGATCTTGGCTTCCAAAAAGCTCCAATGGAATAAAGTTTTTTAGGAAAAAAATCCTCTTTTTCATATTTAAACCGACAGAACTAAAAATTATTGGTCTATTTGAAAATGGGATAAAATACAGTATGTTGTATCAAAAAAAAATTAAGTTTTAATCATTATTTAATATCGGTTAAAATGCAAATTTGTTGAGACACCCTGTTAGATGTATTGCTATAATAGCATGTAGATCTTTTAAATACATGCACTGTCTAACCCCAAAAAAAATCTAGTATCTAGCTTGGTTTGGCACGTAAATATTAAACCTTTATGACATGGTTATATTTCTTTTAAAAAATAGGGATTTTTTTTCTTCAAAAGTTCAACTTCAAAAAGTTCTTGTTTTGGTTCTCCAGAACTTTTAATAGGACACTATTATATATATATATATATATATATATATATATATATATATATATATATACATATATATATATATATATATATATATATATATATATATATATATATATATATATATATATATATATATATATATATATATATATATATATATATATATATATATATATATATTTTTTTTAAAAGGTTAATTTCTGGGACTGTGGTTTAATTATGTTTTCAGAGATTCTTTTTTCTTGGGTTTTGCAGTCCTTCGATGACATGGAAAAAGAAAAGTGTTTTTTCCCAGAAAAATTCCCTAGCCTTTTCAAACAGTAGTAATGGTAATTAGTTCTTTACTGATGTATAATATACCTGTATGAAATGTAAATGTTAACTATAAGACTACTTCTACTACTGTTTGAAAAAAAAGAAAAGGCTAGAAGCCAGCCGAAACGTCACAATTAAAAAAATACATTTTTCTGGGAAAAAACACTTTTCTTTTTTTGCACTGTCATTTTGAAGGACTGCAAAACCCAAGAAAAGAATCTCTGAAAACAAATATATATATATATATATATATATATATATATATATATATATATATATATATATATATATATATATATATATATATATATATATATATATATATATATCTATTGTATATCTCCGGAGGATATTCGTTTGACATTTCTATTTCTTGCCGAATTATATAGACATTTCGTCAAGGTCGTATTTGGTCCTGAGAATTGACTTTACTTTGTATTTGCTTTTTACATACTTTTTTTCTGGTGTAACATTGTATAATATAAACGTGTATTCTCCGACGATATACATAATTTCAAGTGATTAGTATTTTTGCAAACGATGCTGATCAGCTGAAAATTGAGCTTTTCATTTCCTCTTTATGTCAAGTTATTTTTGTCTGTAAAATTGTAAAAATCGACCTTAACCACCCGCCGCATACCTTGCAAATTTGCCATATTTGATATTCGCATTACTAACGTAAGTACCGCACGCTCTTCGTATAAGGTTACCAATTTCTCTACAGGGCGAACCTCATAGATACATAGTAAACCGCTTATAAATTGTATTTTAAACCTAATTAAACACACATATGTGTAGTAAACGTTAATTAATTATATTTGTAAGAGCTACTGTTTTGCATAATGTTTTAAATTTTATTAAAAATTATGTGAATTTTGTGCCTACAACCAGGGCACTAAGAAAAGTACATTCTAAGAACCGCTATCAATAAGCTTACTTTTGATAACTTGTCTTCTTTTTTTCGATACTTTCGATTATTGACTCAAAACCAGTTGTGCTAAGAGTGAGAACCTTTAAAAAGTAAGTTTAATTTTTCGAATGTTATTATTGCCTTTAGGCCAATCATATCTGAACAGACTTTTATATTTAAACTTATATGCGTTTCAATAACACTAAAATCTTGACTTTATTTTTTAATTGGTATACAACGTTTCGGTTAGTGATTTATGTTCAACCGTTTTCAAGTCATAACTAAAAACTACTCTTAAAAGCTACGACTTATGTGCGATCCGTTGTTTACCGAAGCTTGACCGATTTTTCGAGGTTCAGCGACGGCTGTCAGATATTCGGAATGTCAGTAGTAGGCTTGCTAAATAAATTCTGGTTGTCTAGAATTATTACAGCGTCTTTAATTTTTTTTTCTTCCAATGGCATTCTTTATGAACAATGTTACCTTCCGACCACTGTATGCACTGTTGTTTTGACCATGCATGTTCTGCAACCCCCAACCTCAACGTTATACCTCGTTACAATGGAAGTTCCTGGTATTAAAACCATAATATTGTCTAACACATTTAAGCAGGAAAAAGGACAATTTTAAATCTTCGCCATGGTATGTATGTACAAGACTGTAGACTAATTTGTGTCATAAAAAACTCATTAATTCAGAAAAAGAAATAACTTTTAAAGTACATACTACCATCTCAGATTTACCATTGTCTTTATAAGCTTTATTTAAAATAAAATGTCTATTCATATTTCCTTAAGGTACCTATATTAACATGTAAAGTGCGTTTTATCCAAAACGTCATTAGAAACGGAATTTATTGGCCTTTTGGGCGTAGTACCACGTCGTTCTGCTGTGACCCAATTTTTCCGTCATTAAGTAACAGAATTTTCTTTATACTGTTTTACGTGAATCGGAACTTCAAATAAGTATTCATGATAGATAAAATTTTCAATGGAAGATGCATACTACCAAAAAAATTAATAATTATTGGTTTAAAATTTTTAACACCTGTTTAAAAACATTTTTTAACTTAATTATACATGACAGACGAGTACGGATTTCATCACAAAAGATCCACAGCAAATCTTTTTTCTTAAATCTTACATAATTGGAACAAGTTTCTGGGTAAATCCCAGATGGTCGCTCTTGACATATCCAAGGCCACTGACTAGATCTGGCATGATGCACTGCTTAAGTAACTTACTTTTTACGGTCTTTTATCTAAACTTTATACCTGGTTCTGCAGTTTCCTTTCCAATCAATCTATCGAAAACGGTCAATCATCAAGTTAATGCTGGGGTACCCCAGGATTGAGTATCGATACTGGCATTTATTCTTCCCACCAAGGATTTTATTTTTTCCACGATCTTGCTGACAATAGTACTCTTTACTCTAATATTCAGTTTCCTAAGCCTGTTGTAAGTCTGTTTTGGAAAACAAGCACCCTGCTTTTGAAGCAGATATCTCTATTACAGGACCTTAAATTATTTTTGGATTGGGGTGCCAGAAAGTATTTCTCTTCCTTTAATTTGTATACTATGTATGTATCCCAAATAAGAGTCTCTTTGGAATATTGTTCCCATATCTGGAGAATATCATCTTTTACAACTCTTGGCATTATAAAATGCATCTAACGAAGAGCCGCTTACCTTAGGTCTCCTTCTCTTGCTCACCAAAGTGCTCATTTATAAGTATTTTGACGGCTTTTGCTCCGAGCCAGTATAATTCCTCCTCCGGTAATTTTGAATAGTATAACATATAGTGTCACTCATATGTATCCCTATACAATCCATATGGAGAGATCCAGGAACCTACCACTTTATTTGTTTCTTTATTTCTAGTGTGTATATAGATTGTAAAACCTGCTGCCTGGAGAAGTTTTCTTTTTCCCTTAAAACCCCCAACTCTTTAAGTCCTAAGTTACTAAATAACCTCGTACTTTATTTCAGACATCCACTGTATGTTAGACTTAAGCCTTCGCGGACTACTGACCCAAGATAAAAAAAGACAATATTTAACTATTTGTGCTTTTGTATTTTCATTTAATTTATTTTAACAGAATAAGTCAATAAAAAACTGCTAAATAAAAAAAGGTCAATAATTTTATAAGGTTATACTTAAAAGAGTAAAGTAGATCAGATGGGTTGCCCAGGTATTTCTACTTCCTTCTGACTGAACCTACATAGGATATGCTGTGTCAGACCTATTTTTTCCACACGCCTATTTAACCTGCAAACTTCAGTACATTAATTCATTACTACTGCCTTGCAACTGTGGTCTAAGCTACACTTCGATAAAAAGCACTATTTAACCATCCTGATCTATCCAGTGTTTGATAGATGTTTGTAAGATACTGTAAGAAATCCCGCTGTCTGCCTCGTCATTTCCCAGGGGACACCTGGAATTTAGGCTGTTTTTAAATGGTAGTACGTAAATATAGAACAAACTATTTTTATTAAAGCTCGGTCATTCCAATTTTCAATTTTTAGTTTTAAGCTGCCATATACATTCAAAGGCAAGACGTAATGTATTTTTCAATGTGGATCAGAACCAAGAACGTCCTTAGTTCGTAATAATATTATTTATTTATTGTACTTTACATACAGAGTGTTCGGCACATGAGTAGACATACGTAAATCTAAGATAGGTGGGGTCGTTTGCTATGCGGTCCACCCAGATATTTTGACCTGGGCCCTAAAAATTTTTTTTAGAACTTTTTACATTTTTTTTCAAAATTTTTAATTTTCAATTTTAACTGAAATAACTTTTTAAAAAATCATAAAACTGACAACATTTTTATTTTATTTTAATCTAGACTAATACTAGAATCATGCAAATTTAATAATTGGGGCCAATGACAGCTACAAAGAAAAATACGGGCACTGAAACCACAAAAGAGGTAAAAAATTATAATAAGAGTCAACTTTGCATTACATTAAAAAAAAGAAAAATGTGGGTGGACCGCCTAGCAGACGACCCCACCTATCTCAGATTTACTTATGTCTACTCATGTGCCGAACACCCTGTCTAATTATTTATACATTTTTTTTTTGATTTTGACTAATTCTACTACTAATCCAATAAAGTGACGCAAATTATTCGTTTTTAAAGAAAATTTCATCAGTCTTATTACTTTAAACCAGAAAATTACCAATACCATTTCTTCATAACATGTTGGGTGACTAAAATACACGGTTATAATATAGGTAACTTCTATTAAATAAGTTTCGATTGTTCATTCATATAATTTATTATTTGTATTCATTTGTTTACACTTAGACCATGGTAAATATGCAACATCTAAGTAGATTTTTACTGATTAGGCATTCCACAAAATACTTTTCAATAACATGATGGCCTGATTTTTTCGTTATTTGCGTTTTAAATTATAAAGGAAACGTAATGTACATTTTCGTTAATAAAAAGTACCCAAGAGTTTTGTCCATTCAAAGTTACATTTTTCTGGTTGCCTTTAAAAAATAAAGGATGAAACCAACCAAATTTGAGGGCCCTTTTACTAATATGACCCAGTTGTGTAAGTAATTGGGGTCAGTACATAGTAGTCATAACCAAGTCAATTTTTTCACCGTTGCGCTTCCATAATGTAACAACCAATATTGTTTTTATTTATGTGATAAATTAAAAATACTTAGGTGTCTTTAAAAAGAGTATATTTGAATATAAGATATAACAGGTTTTTCTTAATAGGATATAATAAAAACAAATAAAGTAATTTAAATATAAGAAATATGTAAATTTAATATTTGTGAAGCGATTGTTTCCACTGCGTTTATGTAAATAATATTTTTTTTCTCTTACAGTTTAGGTGTGCCACTAAAACTTTGTCAACTGCTGCAGAGGAACTCCAATCTTTATTGGATATGACGCATAAGGAATGTTACGTTTAAGGGGATAGAATAAAAACAAATGAAATTTGAATTAATTTAATTATTAGAAATATGTAAATTATATATTTGTGGCGTGATTATTTACACTGTGCTTATTTAAATAATATTTTGTTTCTCGCACAGTTTAGTTGGTTTTGCCACTAAAACTGTGTCAGTTGCTGAAGAGGAACTTTAATTATTATCATACATTAGGTATAAGGAATGTTACGTTTAAGAGGATATAATAAAAACAAAAAAAACAATTATTTAATTATCAGAAATATGTAAAAGAAATATTTGTGGGGCGATTGTTTACACTGTGCGTATTTAAATAATATTTTGTTTCTCCCACAGTTTAGTTGAGTGTACTTACTAAAACTTTGTCAATTGCTAAGAGGAACAGTTATTATTAGATACGACGCGACACGCAAGAAATGTTACGTTTAAGGGAATATAATAAAAACAAATAAAATTCTTAATAATTGTATTACTAGAAATATGTAAATTAAATATTTGTGGCACGATTGTTTACACTGTGCTTATTTAAATATTATTTTGTTTCTCGGACAGTTTAGTTAGGTGTGCCACTAAAACTTTGTCAGTTGCTAAAAAGGAACTTCAATTATTATCAGACATTAAGTACATATAAGAAATGTTACGTTTCAGGGGATGTAATAAACACAAGAAACTGCTAATTAATTTAATTATTAGAAATATGAAAATTAAATATTTGTGGCGCGATTGTTTACACTGTGCTTATTTAAATAATATTTTGTTTCTCGCACAGTTTGGTTGGTTTTGCCACTAAAACTTTGTCAGTTGCTGAAGAGGAACTTTAATTATTATCATACATTAGGTATAAGGAATGTTACATTTAAGGGGATATAATAAAAACAAAAAAAAACAATTATTTAATTATTAGAAATATGTAAAATAAATATTTGTGAGGCGATTATTTAAACTGTGCTTATTTAAATAATATTTTGTTTTTCCCACAGTTTAGTTAGATGTGCCACTAAAACTTTGTCAATTGCTAAAGAGGAACAGTTATTATTGGATATGACCCATAAAAAATGTTACGTTTAAGGGGATATAATAAAAACAAATAAAATTCTTACTAATTTTATTGCTAGAAATATGTAAATTAAATATTTGTTTCACAATTGTTTACACTGTGCTTATTTAAATATTATTTTGTTTCTCGGACAGTTTAGTTAGGTGTGCCACTAAAACTTTGTCAGTTGCTGAAAAAGAACTTTAATTATTATCAAACATTTGGTATAAGGAATGTTACGTTTAAGGGGATATAATAAAAACAAAAAAATACTAATTTATTGAATTATTAGAAATATGAATATTAAATATTTGTGGCGCGATTGTTTACACTGTGCTTATTTAAATATTATTTTGTTTCTGGGACAGTTTAGTTAGGTGTGCCACTAAAACTTTGTCAGTTGCTGAAAAGGAACTTGAATTTTTATCAGATATTAAGTATAAGGAATGTTACGTTTAAGGGGATATAATAAAATTAAAAAAATAATAATAATTAATTTAATTATTAGAAATATGTAAATTTAATATTTGTGGCCCGATTGTTTACACTATTGCCTAATTAAATAATATTTTGTTTTTCTTACAGTTTAATTAGGTGTGCCACTCAAACTTTTTCAGTTGCTGAAGAGGAACTTCAATTATTATCAGACATTTCGCATAAGGAATGTTACGTTTAAGGGGATATAATAAAAACAAATAAAATACTAATTAATTTAAATATCAGAAATAAGTAAATTTAATATTTGTGGCGCGATTGTTTACACTGTGCTTATTTAAATAATATTTTGTTTCTCTCACAGTTTAGTTAGGTGTTCCACCAAAATTATATTAATTACTGAAGAGAAACTTCAACTATTCTCAGACATAACACTTGGGGAATGTTACGTTTAAAATGGATATATTAATTTCTTTAAGGGTTTTTAGTATTAACTTCAATGCTTATATTCTGGTTTTATTAATAACTTATCTGGGAGATAAAGAAAATAATAATATATAAAAAAAGGTATTAAAGAAAACAAAAATTAAAGTTCTAAAAAAATATTAAAACTGAGAAAGAGGCTGTGGTAAAAGTGAGATAATTCCTCACAAATCGGTCATCTGTTTAAACTCTAAAATAAGTTTGGTACGCTGTATAAAGGCATGGGCACCAAGAAAGTTGGATGTTAAAATTTACCACTGTTTTAAAAATACAATTATTTTAAAAGAGTTTGCCATAAAAATTTAAGATATTCTGGGAGGTATTTTGAAAATTTATGAAATTATATCATAAATGACATTTTAATCTATTGTAACAGGTATATTTGACACGCGTGGTGGATTAACTGATTTTAAGTTTTTTACCTTAGCAACAAGAAACTGTACCAAGTATTTTTTAAATTAATGGAACACCAGTATCGTTATTAAATAATATAAAAGTTAATTTTACGTTTTTAGGCAAAATTGCATTGCTGAGAAACTAAGGGCATTTCTGTTTGTTTTGCGATGATTATCAAATGCATACTAACATATTTCTTATTTAGCCAAATTCTGTGTTTTAATTTATGTTAGATGCTTTTGTATGCTTTGATGATTTGGGTACTAGTAAAAAAAACAAAAATTAATTTACTTACCATTCTTATTTTTAAAAGTAATCAAGATAACCATAGTAATAGATTAATATGTCAAATATAGCTTTACGACATTAATAACTATTTAAATTTTGGTAAATTTTTTATTTATTTATTTTTTTTTTTGGAAACGGTAGCATACTTCACACCCAAACGTTTATAAGATTTTTAATTTTTAAGGGGTCTTTTGGAACTGTTTTTTGAATTTGTCTCAGGGAAGCTGCAAGTTCGTAGGGGTGTACGTATATATTTTACATAATGCTGCGGTTAGATTAAGACGCTTTGAAAATTTAAAATTAACCACCTCTTTCCTGTTTTAGAAATACAACTTTGGGGTGGTTTGATTTAAAATTAACCCCCTTCAAAGTGATCGCCTTTTTTAGTTTTTATTCTAAACCAACTTAACTTTCAAATGGGCTTTGTTGGCTTCTAAATTATAGAGTGAAAACACTTTTTTCTGGCCAAAACCATTTTCACACCATTTTTGTATGCGCAGTACCTGGTGTACCCAGGTAAGCCAGGCAGTCAGTCGATTACTTGCCATCTATCCTATCTCGACAACTAACGTATGTGTGGATAATAAGGCCTAGCTAAGGGAGATTTCAAACAAAATCAAAATTATTAATTTAAATCAACAAATTTTAATGGTTATCGAACTTACAGATAAATCACTATAAAATGTAAACAAAAAATGCCCACTTCTGCAGCAAACAAAAGCAAAATTAAACATTTATAAAAACCTTGTCAGTAGGCCTTAATATACTATAGTAGGGTAATAAGGCTTAAGACTTTAACATACCTAAATATTCAAAATAGATGTGGTACATTTGGTAATTAGGAATAATATTAATAGTTATGTATTATTTATGCTTAAATTTTTAAAAATAACAACAAATTTCTTTCTTGACAGCCATCAGGGCACTCGAAACTTTATCATCCGCTGACAAACCGACGCACTCCTTATGATACCACTTGCCGCATTAGTGACATTGCCTCCTATCAGCCATCTTATCTTCCTCATAGATATAACAGTACCAACGCTTGATGCTGTTTAGTGCCCCTTCAGAAGTTGAGCTCTTTTTCATTTCTTTTCTTCCTTGTTTTTGGTAAATAGATCTTTGGTAACCAGGTTCCTTTGTAATTTAAAGCTTTTTCTTGTTATTGCTGTTTTTAGTATATTTAATTGACGTAGGCATAGGCTGATAAAATACTGTTTTTTGAGCTTAGAGGGCCACACGATTTATTTTATCGTCTAAACTAGAACTATCATAAACCAATGCTTGTTTCAGAAGACATTGTGGTTGCATGATCACTAAAAATACCAATTAATCAAATGGTAAACAGTTGTAATTACTTATTTACATTTCTAACATTTTAATAAAGAAATGAAATACTCTGTATAACAAACAAATGTTGCTACGAAATGAAGGAGAACAATAAGACCTATGATCGTACTTGAGGCCTTAATACCCGCCAACAATGTGTGTACAAAAATCCCATTTGAACCGCGATACATTTTTAAACATAGCATGGTATAAAAGCATGTAAAATAATAGAATACTATACTGCAAATTTATATATAATAGTGTAACATTAGAAAAAAATACTTGATTGATTCGGACTATTTTTACAATTCATTGCTGCACAACTCCACCATTACTATGAGATAATAGCTAACGCGCATTCTAAGCCTAAAGTGTCGTCTGTGACTGTTGGCTACATCCGTATGTGACCTGGAGCGGCACCGATCATTTTAAATTTGATTTTTGGAACTTAGGCCTTATGAGCCGACAGGCCTTATTACCCGCACCTATCTTATATGTGAAATTTCTACGGTAATCAAACACTTCATGAAACATATGTCATGGGCTCTTGGACTATAAAGGTTAAGAAATCAATATATAAAATAAAACCGTTAAAATATTTGGAGCTGATGTTTAAAATTGGTATTGCTGTAATGAACACGTACCCACACATGAAGACAAACCTTAAGAAGTAAGAGCAGGAATCCTCATCATTTTTATGTAAATTTGCATGCTTAGGTTAAATTTTACCTGTAAAAATTATAGATTTGTAACTGTTTAGGAAAATTATTTACACCTAAGTAATTTTATAATCTGATTATGTAAGAAACGGTGCGTACACAGAGTAAAGCACAGATTGATATAAAATTTACTGACCCTGGTTTAAGACAGTTTTTAATTAAGAGATGCATAGCAAATCTTTTTCATTTATCTTACATAATTGGAACAAGTTCCTTGGTAAATCCCAGATGGTTGCTCTTGACATATCCAAGACCATCGACTAGATCTGGCATGATGCACTGCTTAAGTAACTTTTTTTTATGGTCTTTTTCCTAAACTTTGTTTCAGGTTCTACACTTTCTTTTCAATCAACCTATATCAGTTACTATGGATGGTCTTTCCTATAGCTTTCATCAAGTTAATGCTGGGGTACCCCAGTATTGAGTATCGACACTGGCATTTTTTCTTCGCACCAATGATCTTATTTTCTTCACGATTTTGCCGACGATGGTACTCTTCACTCTAATATTCAGTTTCCTAAGCCGGCCTGTAAATCTGTTTTGGAAAACAAGCACCCTGCTGTTGAAGCAGATATCTCTATTACAGGACCTTAAACTATTATTGGATTGGGGCTCCAGAAAGTATTTCTCTCCCTTTAATCTGTATACTCTGTATGTTTTCCAAATTAGATCCCCTTTGGAATATTGTTCTCATATCTGGGGAATATCATCTTTCACAACTCTTGGCATTATAAAATGCATCTAATGAAGAGCTGCTCACCTTATGTCTCTTCTTGCCCACCAAAGTGCTCTTTTATAAGTAGTTCCACGGCCTTTGCTCCGAAAAATTAGCCAGTATAATTCATCCTCCGGTAATTTTCAATAGAACACCATGTAGTGCCACTCATATGTATTTCTATACAGTCCATCTGAAGAGGCCCAGAACCTACCGCTTTCTTCGTTTCTACATCCCTAGTGTGTATGTAGATTGTAAAACCTGCTGTCTGCAGAAGTTGTCCCTTTAAACCCCCAAATCTTTAAGTCCTAAGTTACTAAATAACCTTGTACTTCATTTTAGGCACCCACGGTATGTTAGTACTTAGACTTAAGCCTTCGCGGACTGAGCCAAGATAAAAAATGCAATATTTAACTATTTGTGCTTTTGTATTTTCATTTAATTTATTTTAACAGAATTAGTCACTAAAAAAACTGCTAAATAAAAAAAAGCCCATAACTTTTCAAGATTATACTTAAAAGAGTGAAGTAGATTAGATGGGTTGCCCAGATTTTCTACTTCCTCCTGACTGAACCTACATAGGATATGCTGTGTCCGACTTTTTTTTTTCCACATGCCATGCAAATGTGGATCAGAACCAAGAACTTCCTTAGTTCGTAATGATATTATTTATTTATTTCGACAGTGTACTTTAAATACAGGGTGTTCGGCACATGAGTAGACATACGTAAATCTGAGATAGGTGGGGTCGTCTACTATGCCCGGGCACCAGATATTTTGACTAGGCCCCAAGAATTTTTTAAGATTAAATAAAATCATAAAACTGACAATATTTTTATTTTATTTTAATCTAGACTAATACTAGAATCATTTAAATTTAATTAATTCCCCTGACTTTACAAAGAAATATGGGGACTGACAGCAAAGGGTAAAAAATAATAATAAAGTTAACTTCTAACCAAAAAGCCCACTTTGATAAAGTTGACAAATAAATCTTGCTATTTTTAAGCAAATTGTGATTATTGCATCATTGTATTGCATTGCATCATTCGAAATGGCATGAATTAAAATGTCTTTGGAAAAATCGTAATTTTTTAACAATCATACTCTAGAAAAAGCAAAAATTTTCTCCATTTTTTAGAAGCAGTTTTTTGCACAGTTTAGAGAATTTGCGAATTATTTTTAAAGCAAAGCCTTTTGGGCCCGACGCGCGTGTCTCTCTCTGGCAGCTGTAATCCCAAAAGGAGAAAAAACTTTTTTAACTCAAATTTTAAAATTTTTGTTTGGCGTTTTTTCCGGGATTAGAATTTTAAAGATTTTTAAACGAATCAAATCCCCAAAATTTCAGCCTTAGGGCCATACCTTATTACTTTAGTTAATTCCGAGGGGCCCAAAAACCCTTTATCATTGTTGCCGTGGTAGAAGTGAAATAGTCCACGAATGAAAAAATCGAAAAAGTACACAACGTTTAAAAAGGCTGCAAATCGGACTAAAGTCCGCAAAACGCTTAACCTGCATATTTTTTTCCTTTTATCTTGGAATTTCTAGATTAGTCGTGGAAATACAACCATGAGGATAACGTGACCCACCATCTGGGGAAACCCAAAACGGAAATAGGTAGTACCTTCTATCGTAACAGATGGCGCTAATAGCACTACAGAATAATTTGTTGGTTCGAAAGTTCTGGTGTCTTCCACTCACTTCTAGATGGCAGAATTGGAATATATAAGAGGCTAGTGGCGCAACCACAAGTCAGTTCCCATGACACTGTTGTTAAATAAAATATTCATTCTCCTAAAACTGTTTGTGCGTGTTTTTAAATTTAAGACATCTTTATAACAGTATTTTAAATTTTAATTGTTGCTTTTTTTTTGAAAATTAGTAGTATGGAAAAAAAGCGAAAAATTGATAGTGAATGCAGCAAATTTTAAAGATCAGTGGAACATTCAATTTCATAATTGAGTCCAGTAACAAGGCCTTTATGTTTGATTTTCAATGAAAGCATAGCCGTTCTCAAAGAAATAACATTCAAACGATATTTAAAACAAAACTTTTTAAAATTTCTCAAAAAAATCAGGAAGTTGCGGGAAAAATTTGAAGCATACAGGTTGAAAAGCAACTCTTCATTTACAAAACTCAAAACTGAACAAGGGCTGCAATTTGGGGCCAGCTTTCATTGTGGCTCTTGAAATTACAAAACTGGAAAACCATTCACCGAGGAGAAATGATCAAAAAATGCATAATTTGTGCCAAAGAAATGTGCCTGAAAGGTAAATTTATTAAACTGTCAGTATGTCAAGCAAAAACTTGGCTCAAGGGTAGAAAACATCGCTGAAAATTTTATCCTTCAACTGTTCGACAAAAAATGGACATTTTGAGTGGTTTTCTTTGGCCTTGGATGAGTCAACGGATGTGTCAGATACTGCTCAGGTGTTTTTTATATTCGAAGTAGATAAAAGCTATGAAGTGCACGAAGAACTTCTTGATATGTATAGTATTCATGGGACAACTACTGGTCAGATATTTTTAAAGGATTGAAATGGCCATTAATCGAACCTTCGATGGAAAAACTTAAATGTATTTAAAAGGGTGGGGCAAAAAACATGATGGGAAAATATGGTTTTTTCAATAAAAATACGGGGGAAACCCAACTTAATTTAATTATCCAGTTTTTCCAAAATTTTATTTTCATTTCTAACCCAATATACTTTAATTTTACTTTTTTTCTAATACCACAAAAAAAAATTTAGAAATGACCCTTATCATCCCCCATTTCCCCAAGGGGTTATGAAACCCTTACGTTTTGAATTAGATATAAATTTTTTTAATGAAAAACCCCCCCATAATTTAAAAAAAACCGGGGGGAATTGCATTTAGGGAACAAAAAAAAATAAGGGGATTAAGGAAAAACTCGATTTCCCATTTATCCCCCCCTAAATAACATTAAGAAATTAATTTTAATAAAACAAGAAAAAAATTTTTTTTATTTTAAAACGAAAATATTAAACTAAGTATTTTCCCTATGGTTGAAATCAAAACGATCTAAAAAAAAACCCGTTTTGGTTTTTACTTAACAAAAAGATTTTCAGAACCTTTTATTACAGAAACCCCCCCCAATAAATAAATTTACAATTGCAATAAGTAAAACAATTAAACTAATAACTTTTTTTTTTTAAAGATTTCCCCATGAAAAATTTTGAAACAAAATTTCCTAATAAATTTTTTTTTTTGGACTACTTATTTGTGTAAAAACCCCCAAAATAGTCACTTTTACTTTAATTGACATTTAAATTTTTTTTTTAAATTTTGGAAATAAAATTAGTAACCAAAAAATTTACAGAAAAAAATTAAATTTAAAAAAATTTTATTTTAAGTAATTTTTTTATAAATTTTGATTTTTAAAATTAAATGTTAGTTTGGATTCATTTCAATAATTTGTTAGTTATTATATACTGAAGTTAAATTTTCTGCATATTATACATGTCTTTACTCATTACAATTCTGTGTTTCTTTATCAACTTATCACAAAAACAATAACAATAAGCCTACAAGAATGTTATGAGTTAGCGGAGTTAGCCCATGACCATATCAATGTAGATGTCATTTAATAATTATTCAACATAGATTAGAATACTTCAGTAAACTAAATTTAGTTTGCTATAAAAATTATTTGTTCTCTAAAAGGAGTTTTCAAGTATGCTAGCTCTCCGCGGGCCGGACAAAATCTGTCCGCGGGCCGGATGTGGCCCTCGGGCCGTAGTTTGGAGACCCCTGGTCTAGATGAAAATAAAATAAAAATGTTGTCAGTTTCATGATTTTCTAAAGAGTTATTTCAGTTTGAAATTGGAAAATTGAAAATTTTGGAAAAACACATTCTTAGGGCCCAGGTCAAAATATCTGGGTGGACCGCCTAGCAGACGACCCCACCTATCTCAGATTTACGTATGTCTACTCATGTGCCGAACACTACTATTCTACTACTAATCTAATAAAGTGACGCAAATTATTCGTTTTTAAAGAAAATTTCATCAGTCTTATTACTATAAACCAGAAAATTACCAATACCATTTCTTCATAACATGTTGGGTGACTAAAATACACAGTTATAATATAGGTAACTTCTATTAAATAAGTTTCGATTTGTTCATTCATATAATTTATTATTTGTATTTGTTTACACTTAGACCATGGTAAATATATTGCAACATCTTAGACGTAGATTTTTACTGATTAGGCATTCCACAAAATACTTTTCAATAACATGATGGCCTGATTTTTTCGTTATTTGCGTTTTAAATTATAAAGGAAACGTAATGTACATTTTCGTTAATAAAAAGTACCCAAGAGTTTTGTCCATTCAAAGTTACATTTTTCTGGTTGCCTTCAAAAAATAAAGGATGAAACCAACCAGTTGAGGCCCTTTACTAATATAAATTGTGTAAAGTAATTGAGTCATCATATATCATAACCAAGTCAATTTTTCACCGTTGCGCTTCCATAATGTAACAATAATATTGTTTTATTTATGTGATAAATTAAAAATACTTAGGTGTCTTTAAAAAGAGTATATTTGAATATAAGATATAACAGGTTTTTCTTAATAGGACATAATAAAAACAAATAAAGTAAATTAAATATAAGAAATATGTAAATTTAATATTTGTGAAGCGATTGTTTCCACTGCGTTTATGTAAATAATATTTTTTTTCTCTTACAGTTTAGGTGTGCTCACTAAAACTTTGTCAACTGCTGCAGAGGAACTCCAATCTTTGGATATGACGCATAAGAATTTACTTTAAGGGGATGAAAACAAATGAAATTTGAATTAATTTAATTATGAAATATGTAAATTATATATTTGTGGCGTGATTATTTAACTGTGCTTATTTAAATAATATTTTGTTTCTCGCACGTTATTGGTTTGCCACTAAACTGGTCATTGAAGGAACTTTATTATTATCATACATTAGGTATAAGGAATATTTAGGATATAATAAAACAAAAAAAACAATTATTTAATTATCAGAAATATGTAAAAGAAATATTTGTGGGGCGATTGTTTACACTGTGCGTATTTAAATAATATTTTGTTTCTCCCACAGTTTAGTTGAGTGTGCTACTAAAACTTTGTCAATTGCTAAAGAGGAACAGTTATTATTAGATACGACGCATAAGAAATGTTACGTTTAAGGGAATATAATAAAAACAAATAAAATTCTTAATAATTGTATTACTAGAAATATGTAAATTAAATATTTGTGGCACGACTGTTTACACTGTGATTAATATTATTTTGTTTCTCGGACAGTTTAGTTAGGTGTGCCACTAAAACTTTGTCAGTTGCTGAAAAGGAACTTCAATTATTATCAGACATTAAGTATATATAAGAAATGTTACGTGTAAGGGGAGGTAATAAAAACAAAACTCTACTAATTAATTTAATTATTAGAAATATGTAAATAAAATATTTGTGGCGCGATTGTTGCTGTGCTTATTACATAATATTTTGTTTCTCACTGATTTAATTAGGTGTGCCATTAAAACTTTGTCAGTTGCTAAAAAGGAACTTTAATTATTATCAAACATTTGGTATAAGGAATGTTACGTTGGGGGATATAATAAAAACAAAAAAATCTAATTTATTGAATTATTAGAAATATGAATATTACATATTTGTGCCGCGATTGTTTACACTGTGCTTATTTAAATAATATTTTGTTTCTCCTAAGTTTATTAGTGTGCCACTAAAACTTTGTCAGTTGCTGAAAAGGAACTTGAATTTTTATCAGATATTAAGTATAAGGAATGTTACGTTTAAGGGGATATAATAAAATTTAAAAAATAATAATAATTCATTTAATTATTAGAAATATGTAAATTTAATATTTGTGGCGCGATTGTTTACACTGTGCTTATTTAAATAATATTTTGTTTTTCTTACAGTTTAATTAGGTGTACTCAAACTTTTCAGTTGCTGAAGAACTTCAATTATTATCAGACATTTCGCTTAAGGAATGTTACGTTTAAGGTGATATAATAAAAACAAATAAAATACTAATTAATTTAAATATCAGAAATAAGTAAATTTAATATTTGTGGCGCGATTGTTTACACTGTGCTTATTTAAATAATATTTTGTTTCTCTCACAGTTTAGTTAGGTGTTCCACCAAAATTATATTAATTGCTGAAGAGAAACTTCAACTATTTTTAGACATAACACTTGGGGAATGTTACGTTTTAAATGCATATATTAATTTATTTAAGGGTTTTTAGTATTAACTTCAATGCTTATATTCTGGTTTTATTAATAACTTATCTGAGAGATAAAGAAAATAATAATATATAAAAAAAGGTATTAAAGATAACAAAAATTAAAGTTCTAAAAAAAATATTAAAACTGAAAAAGAGGCTGTGGTAAAAGTGAGATAATTTCTCACAAATCGGTCATCTGTTTAGTCAAAATAAGTTTGGTACGCTGTTGTATAGTATAAAGGCATGGGCACCAATAAAGTTGGATGTTAAAATTTACACTGTTTAAAATACAATTATTTTAAAGAGTTTGCCATAAAAATTTAAGATATTCTGGGAGGTATATTGTAACAGGTATATTTGACACGCGTGGTGGATTAACTGATTTTTGGTTTTTTACCTTAGCAACAAGAAACTGTACCAAGCATTTTTTAAATTAATGGAACAGCAGTATCGTTATTAAATAATATAAAAGTGCTTTTTTTAATTTTACGTTTTTTAGGCAAAATTGCATTGCTAAGAAACTAAGGGCATTACTGTTTGTTTTGCGATGATTATCAAATGCATACTAACATATTTCTTATTTGTAAAATTCTGTGTTTTTAATTTATGTTAGATGCTTTTTTATGCTTTGATGATTTGGGTACTAGTAAAAAAAAAACAAAAATTAATTTACTTACCCTTCTTATTTTTAAAAGTAATCAAGATAACCATAGTAATTGATTAATATGTCAAATATAGCATTACGACATTAATAACTATTTAAATTTTGGTAATTTTTTTTTTTTTTTTTTGAAAACGGTAGTATACTTCACACCTAAACGTTTATAAGATTCTTAATTTTTAAGGGTCTTTTGGAAATGTTTTTTGAATTTGTCTCAGTAAAGCTGCAAGTTCGTAGGGGTGTACGTATATATTTTACATAATCTATGCTCTGCGGTTAGATTAAGACGCTTTTAAAATTTAAAATTAACCACCTCTTTCCTGTTTTAGAAATACAACTTTGGGGTGGTTTGATTTAAAATTAACCCCCTTCAAAGTGATCGCCCTTTTTAGTTTTTTTATTCAAACCAACTTAACTTTCAAATGGTCTTTGTTGGCTTCTAATTCTAAAATTAAACACTTTTTCTGGCCAAAACATTTTCACACCGTTTTTGTATGCGCAGTACCTGGTGTACCCAGGTAAGCCAGGCAGTCAGTCGATTACTTACTTATCTATCCTATCTCGACAACTAACGTAGGTGTGAGTAATAAGGCCTAGCTAAGGGAGATTTCAAACAAAATCAAAATTATTAATTTAAATCAACAAATTTTAATGGTTATCGAACTTACAGATAAATCACTATAAAATGTAAATAAAAAATGCCCACTTCTGCAGCAAACAAAAGCAAAATTAAACATTTATAAAAACCTTGTCAGTAGGCCTTAATATACTATAGTAGGGTAATAAGGCTTAAGACTTTAACATACCTAAATATTCAAAATAGATGTGGTACATTTGGTAATTAGGAATAATATTAATAGTTATGTATTATTTATGCTTAAATTTTTAAAAATAACAACAAATTTCTTTTCTTAACAGCCATCAGGGCACTCGAAACTCTCTGTATCATCCGCTGACAAACCGACGCACTCCTTATGATACCACTTGCCGCATTAGTGACATTGCCTCCTATCAGCCATCTTATCTTCCTCATAGATATAACAGTACCAACGCTTGATGCTGTTTAGTACTTGTACCTTCAGAAGTTGAGCTCTTTTTCATTTTCTTTTCTTCCTTGTTTTTGGTAAATAGATCTTTGGTAACCGGAGTTCCTTTGTAATTTAAAGCTTTTTTTCTTGTTATTGCTGTTTTTTAGTATATTTAATTGGCGTAGGCATAGGCTGATAAAATGCTGTTTTGAGCTTAGAGGGCCACACGATTTATTTTATCGTCTAAACTAGAACTATCATAAACCAATGCTCGTTTCGAAGACATTGTGGTTGCAGTCACTAAAAATACCAATTAATCAAATGGCAAACAGTTGTAATTACTTATTTACATTTCTAACATTTTAATAAAGACATGAAATACTCTGTATAACAAACAAATGTTGCTACGAAATGATAAGAACAATAAGGCCTATGATCGTACTTGAGAGCCTTAATACCCGCCAACAATGTGTGTACAAAAAAAAATCCCATTTGAACCGCGATACATTTTTTAAACATAGCATGGTATAAAAGCATAAAATAATAGAATACTATACTGCAAATTTATATATAATAGTGTAACATTAGAAAAAATACTTACGATTGATTCGGACTATTTTTTATAATTCGTGCTGCACAACTCCACCATTACTATGAATAATAGCTAACGCGCGACTACAAGCCTAAAGTGTCGTCTGTGACTGTTGGCTACATCCGTATGTGACCTGGAGCGGCACCGATCATTTTAAATTTGATTTTTGGAACTTAGGCCTTATAAGCCGACAGGCCTTATTACCCGCACCTACCTTATACGTGAAATTTCTACATTAATTAAACACTTCATGAAACATATGTCATGGGCTCTTGGACTATAAAGGTTAAGAAATCAATATATAAAATAAAACCGTTAAAATATTTGGAGCTGATGTTTAAAATTGGTATTGCTGTAATGAACACGTACCCACACATGAAGACAAAACCAAGTAAGAGCAAGGAATCCTCATCATTTTTTATGTAAATTTGCATGCTTAGGTTAAATTTTACCTGTAAAAATTATAGATTTGTATCTGTTTAGGAAAATTATTTACACCTAAGTAATTTTTATAATCTGATTATGTAAGAAACGGTGCGTACACAGAGTAAAGCACACAGATTGATATAAAATTTACTGACCCTGGTTTAAGATTGTTTTATTAATGAATTTAACATTGACCATCAGAAGTTTGCAGTACTATAAATAACTTCGCTTTGTGGTCACCAGGTAGTATTTATATTACCAAGCTAATGTCCGTCCCTTTTCGATAAATTTGCAAAAGCATTGTTTATATTTATGTTTTTAATGATTTACCAACTATAGGTGGATAAACTTGCAAGACAAAAGATATACTATTTATAAAAAGCACATTTATCTTGGTACTTACGGACAATTCGGTAGAATTCGACAAATTTTTTTCTATAGATACATAATCATTACCATCACTAACTCTTTGCACAAAACCTATTTTTTTTAATTAGTTTTATTAAATTAAAAAAACACTCTGTATATTCTAATTATATAATAATATTCTAATTTTCCAAATGACTGATATAAAAGGATATATATTTATAGTCCAATAAACGAAGGGACAAAGCTGTAAATAAATTTGTACAGTTTTCCCTTGTGGCGCAATTTTTAGGTCTTTGGGGATGCTTTCCAGTAAAAAAAATATCAACATTAACAGGTGGGAAAGGGCTGAAAAAATAGGTTTTCCACTAATATCTGCCAAAAAATGCAAATTGGAGAATTTTTCTTTAGACAAAAAATGAAGATTGCCTTGGAATCTACAAAAACGGTATCCATAATTTTTTTCGAAAAATCGATAGTTTTCGAGATAACGGGACCCAAAAGTCCCCTCATTTCAGCTGCCGCTCTACCGCTAGAATGTCGCTATCTTCATGGATTCACTTATAAGCGGGCGGACGAATTGTTCCATTACTCGTGCAATAATGTACATTTTTTATTATTCAAAGTTTATCGAAATGGGAAAACCCGTCGGGTCCATTCTAATTTTTCTAGAATATTTTGAGAGTATCTCATTAATTTATTGATATTTTTTGAAAAAATGGTTTGTTATTAATATTTCCTTTTTTATAATAAGATCTTAGCAAGTCTTCAATGATCCCAGAAAATTTCCTTCATCATTTTTCTTGCGTTTTGATAAAATTTTTTTTCTTTTTTTAGTTACAAACTACTACTACCACCTCTATCCAGTGTGGAATGTTATGGATTTTTTGACAGCCGTTTTTCGAAAAATAGTGGTTTTGCGAAAAAAATGGTAAGGACCATTTTTGTAGATTTTAAGGTGACCTTCATTTTTTGTTTAAACAAAAATTCTCTAGTTCGCATATTTTGGCAGATATTCGTGGGAAACTCATTTTTGGGACTTTGAGGGCCATTTTTAGCGGGTTCCTACGTCGGAATCGTGATAAACTTTTTCTCGCTCGAAAGCATCTCCGAAGACCTAAGAATTGCGCCACAAATGAAAACTGTAAAGATTTATTTACAGCTTTGGGTACTTTCAGGTCTTCAGTTACTGGACTATACAGAATATGAGTTTTTTAAGTTTTTGACTAGACACCAATATGTTTTTTCCAAGACCTGGTCAAAAGCGTTGCAAATGTCAAAAGCAACGAGCTATGATTCACCAAGATATTTAAGGGACTTGTTCCAGTGGTGTAAGATAAAGAGAAAAAACTCCTGTGGATCTTTGGTAACAGAGTCCGTACTATCTTTCATTTATAATTTTTTTTGTTTTTCTAAATACTTTATAATTTGAAAAATAACAATTTTTTTCATAACCAAACAACTAAGAGAAGTAATATAGGTCTAAAATTAGAGTGAACAGTTTTAGAACCTCTTTTGGGGATAGGTTGTACACGTGCAACATTCCCGATTTTCGCCTGTGTGGTAAGAGATTTGAAAGAGGCGAGTTAAGATGGGGGCAAGCTCATTTGGAGCACACTTTTTTAAGACGATTGATGAAATGCCATCCAGCCCAAACGATTTCTCGGTACTGGGAAAAAAAATAAGCTTGATCTGATTTTTAAAATGATTTTGGACATTTTATGAGGACCAGAAGCAACTGTTGAAAAAGGCATTAAAGTGGGGTTGTCGATTGGTCGATAGCACTATCGATACTATCTATAGTATTGAGCCATCGATAGGGTATCGCTTGGAAAGACCCACATCGATAGTTCGAGAGGTACCTCCATATTCGTACGAAGGTACTTCTCGAATTATCGATAGGGGTCTTTCCAAGCGATACCCTATCGATGGCTCAATACTATCGATAGTATTGATAGTGCTATCGACCTATCGACATCCCTAGATTAAAGGGAGAATCAAGAAAAAATTGGCAGAAAATTGATATTTTTAAATTTTTTTTTATTATTTTTTTTTAAATTATATTATTTGTCTTTAAACGTCAAATAGGAAACAAATAACTAGAAATCGCTAAACTTAAATGGATGCATTTTATTGACAAAAAACTTGAAAAATACCCAATTTTTTTTTGAAAATAAAAATAAACACAGATTTTTTTTTTTCATTTTTCTTAAAAGATTTGTAAATCCGACGCAAAATAGAACAAAATGAAAAAAAAACATGTCAATATCTCTATTTTTTGATTTTTTATGGCCAAAAATAGTTGGGGTCGCAATTCTAAACAATTACACAAATAACTGTGGATTCTGTGTTTGGACGATTAATCCATTTTTTCTAGTACCGTCCACCTTTTAAATAACACAATATTACCATCAATCTAACCGTTTCAATGCTTTTAAAATTGTTAACAGATTATAAATGTCTGACTCGGAAGAGATTTAAAAAATGAGCAGTTTCTATAATAATATTCTAAAAACGTTTTTTTTTCTACATTTTTGTACGTTAACAAACTTCCCGGTACGACCATAAAGCAATCAAAATTATTTATTTAAAACCTATTTATAATGCTAAATTCGTCCTATTTCCAATTTTCCCAACAGAAAAACTGACTTGACTAGCCTATGCTAATTTTTAAGAACACTTTTACCGCATGCATGACAATCGGGTCAGCATGGTATTTGCTGGAATTTTTTAACCTATTATAACGGTTTGTATATTTCTTATATGTATAATACAAGGTGCACCCTTAGATTTTGCCCCAGCAACCCCCCAGTCCCCCCCCAAGGGTCAAAATTTTATTCATTTGGAAGAGATATAATAAATATCTGACAATACGTTTTTTGGCGTGCTAAAAACAAATATGAAGTTGGAATTTACCCATAACCCTTAAATTTAACCCTAGCAATCCCCAGCAACCCCCAGCATCACCCAGCAACCATCCAAAAGGCTAAAATTTTATTTTATTTGAAGAATTAAAATAAATATCTAACGTTTTCAGTACACCAAACAACGTATTGTCCGATATTTATTACGACTATTCTAAGTGAATAAAGTTTTACCCATTAAGGAGGGGAAGTTGCTGGGGGTTGCTGGGGGTTGCTGGAGCAAAATGTAAGGGTGATGGGTAAATTCTGACTTTATGTTTATTTTTAGCACATCAAAAAACGTATTGTCAGATATGTATTTTAATTCTTCTAATAAAATAAAAATTTTGCCATTAAGGTGGTTTCTGGGTGATGCTAGGGGTTGCTGGGGGTTGCTAGGGTTGAATTCAACGGCTATGGGTAAATTCTAACTTCATATTCGTTTTTACAACATCAAAAAACGTATTGTCAGATATTTATTTTAATTCTTCTAATAAAATAAAATTTTTGCCATTAGGGTGGTTTCTGGGGGATGCTAGGGGTTGCTGGGGGTTGCTAGGGTTAAATTCAAGGGTTATGGGTAAATTCTAACTTTATATTCGTTTTTACAACATCAAAAAACGTATTGTCAGATATTTATTTTAATTCTTCTAATAAAATAAAATTTTTACCATTAGGGTGGTTTCTGGGTGATGCTAGGGGTTGCTGGGGGTTGCTAGGGTTAAATTCAAGGGCTAAGGGTAAATTCTAACTTCATATTCGTTTTTACAACATCAAAAAACGTATTGTCAGATATTTATTATATCTTTTCCAAATAAATAAAATGTTGACCCTTCGGAGGGGTGCTGGGGAGTTGCTGGGGCAAAATGTAAGGGTGATTGGTAAATTCTGACTTCGGATTCGTTTTTAGCGCACCGAAAAACATACCGGAAGGTACTTCACATATCTGGTTCAGAACTTTTTTTTTGTGTGCCTGTGTTATCGGAGAACCTCAGGTCAGCCCACTGATAGAGTTCACGACGTCTAAATTTACCTTAGTAGTGATATAGTGATATTTAAGATTTTTTGTTTAAATGTTAAATACTAAATATATTTAGAAGGTAATTTATAAAGTTATAGGTACCTTAAATAGGAACCGTTTAAACTGCAAAATAATATAATTCATTGCCCTACGTAATCATTTTATAAAAAAAAGGTTAGTGAACAAGAGGAGTCAGGACATCAAATATTTATGTTCTGCCTAGAAATTTCAGCAAATATAATAAAGACTCTGCTTTCTAAACAGAAAAGTAATTAATTAAAGAACAAGTCGTAAATAAATACTTTACCATTTTTTTTTAAATCTTGGGACAGTCCACGAATGCTTAAAGCCTAAGTACTAATGTACCATGGGTGTTTTATATGAAGTAATATTTATTGACACGAGGCTTGAAGATTTGAAGATTTAAAGGAAAAGCAAAGATCTTTACAGCTCAGACACTCTAGGGATCAAACAAAGTGGAAGGTTTGGGTCTATCTAGTTGGACTATCAAGCGATGCATAAAAGTGGCATCTTGTGTTACTCTATTGGGAGCCCCTAGAGGAGGAATCATATTGAATAACTCCTCGGTAGTCATGGAAAATTTCCGGAAATATATATTTGGAGATATTTTCGGAAATATATCAGGACACTTTGGAAATATATGGAAATTTTAAAAATATTCGAAATTTAGAAATAAAAACTACAAAATTAAAAAAAAAATATAAAAAAGTTTCCCATAGGTAATACCATATATGATTGGCTGGATAGTTTCCGAAGTATTTAAAACCAGGCAAAAAATATCTGGCTTAAAATCTAAGCATGAATGGTATTTGGTAAGACGATTGCGCGAATAAAACAAAGTTAAAAGCAAAATAATTAATCAAAAATATAAAATACAGTTGCTACTGAGGTAACAATGGACGACACGATTAATAGAACCGTAAACTTACCGATTTTTATAGGCAGTAACTTTTTCCTTTATATTTGATAGCAAATTTCAATTTATGACATTTTAAATGGGGTTATTTATACATAAGTGAAATTATCATCCAAAATACATTAATATAAATTTAAATTTAAGTATTAAAAATATAAAGAAAACGTTGAAATTTCTAAAAAAGTAATTACACACGACACAAGTTGTGCAACTTGATCAAGAGGCATATCTTCATCGATATCATCCACACCTTGAATATTGTATTCAGCATCAATGCCGTCTTCATGGAAGTGCAATTAAACTTCTTAATCAAGCCATAGCCAACAAGCAATAATCGGTGAATCCCCGAGATCGCGATTTTGTTATTCGTAATTGAAGTAGGTATACGTAGTTTTTTGGAAATTATTTTTCTAGTGTAAAATTTATACTGCACAAAAGGATTAGAAATATATAGAAATTTTTGTCTTGATGGTTTAAAACGCATTCTTATTTTTTTTTTCAATATTTCCAAAATTTCCAATATTTCCAACATTTCCTAGACACGTTTGAAAATTTTCAATATTTCCACTGGAAATATTTCCATTTACAACACTACTCCTCGGAGACATTTTGCGCGTCAACGAACATGATTTTGTTTTAAAGGTATTAAGGTAAACAAGATTTTTGGTGTCCTTATACAAAATTAATTAAATGTCCTGTGAAATATGTGCATTACCCAGCGCTTGCTTTCAAAATCAGACATAGAGACTGACTTGAAACTTAAGAGTCCATTTGCGCCGCGAAAATTTGATCCAATTTGGGGTTCGGGGCATAATGTTTTTCTCAAAAACGGTATAAGTTATCGATAATTTTCAAAAACTATATGAAAGCCAACACTTAAATCTAGGCTTCTGCTGTAATCATTTTTTAAATTTGGATTTAGTTTTTAATATTTCCTTGAGTGAAAATCACCCTAAAATCGGTTATGTTTAGGTACTATTTTCTCTTAACTCGACTCATATTTCAAAAATCCGTTACAGCAGAGGCATAGATTCTTTCCTTACCTTCAAAATGGTGTATAATTTAAGTCATTTAAGTGAAAAATAGTTACCGAAAAACGTTATCTCCTGTAGGCTTGCAATCGGAAACAACATCGCATCGATACACCGAATTTGGAAGATCCTAAATAAAATATAATATTTTTAATGCGGCTATACGAAAATTGTGGTAGTGGGAGTTTGTTAGTCTCCGCCCACCGTCTCCGCGTCCTTTCGCCCGACCCCTAAGGTGTAGCGTAAATGCACTCTTAATACTAGAATGAAAGGTTATATAGACAGCAAAACCATGAATTCGTGAAAGAGAGACAATGGTTAATCTAAAGGAAAAATAAAGAAGTTTTATAACTTTTATTATTGCTATACTATCAATAGCTAAAAGAACATCAAATATATAATGTCTTCTAAGCTCTGATAAAAACAAGCTAGAATGTTTGCTATCGATTCCTTTAAACAAATACAATATATTAAATGATAATGTCGTGGTTATAGCTAAACACTTTTATTTATCTGCTTACACATTACCCTTTATTTTTTATAAAAAAATCTTTTAAATTATAGGTCTGTTTGTTATTCAAAAATATTTTACACTATTTAACACTTTTTGTACCCAGTACTAGTTTTAAAATAAACCTTTGGTAAGCACTTATGTAAAAAAAGTGTAAAATAGTGTACACTATATTTGAATAACAGACTTAAAAATGTATATCTAATGATTTAAAGCGCTCCTCGGACAAAAAACTTATTGCGTAGTTGATACAGAAATTCACATAGATTATTATTCACTGTCTGCCATGTTACCTTTTTCTAATATTCAAGTTAGCTATTTAAATGAACCCAAACAGGCTTTAATTACAAAAAAATCATCATCTTCGTAGATGGGGAGGGGGGTGAGGTATCGGGCTGAATATAATCAAGAAGGTTACAACTTAGTCATTGACGGACCATGAGGGTACTGTTTATAAAAAGAGTCTTAATTACTGAGCTTATGTGTAATCAGAAAATTGGACAAAAAGTATCTTTTTATTTACAAAAATATTACTACGGAGTTCAATGAGTTTGGCCGTTCAATATGAAAAACACGATTTTATGGTTTAAAATACATTTTGTGGTTTAAAATACATCTCTCTGCTGAAAAATAGGGAAAATTAATACAAATTAACTAGGAAAAACCATGTAAAAAGACCTGCTGAATCCAAATCTACAACCAGAATTCAGGTAGCACGTGATTTTTTTTTCTAACCTCAAAAGATGGACTAGAAATCACTGTTTTGTTTAGGGTTTTTTTCGGTCTCTGATTACGAATTTGAAGTCAGGTTCTGGCTATTAGGGTGGATGAAGGAACAAGTTTATATTTTATTTCATTAACACAGAACATATATTTTTTTATACACAATATATATTTTAAAAACAGCAACTTTTAAAAAATCAAAATTTGTAATTTTTGTTTGATAACCACCACAAAATTAACCTAAATGCTTCATATAAGCAAAAAACCCCTAAAAAACATAAAATTAGAGAAAGGGTTTTTATATTATTAAATAGGTAAAAAGAACTGCGTAGCTTCAAATTCTGTCCAGTTAAATACTTGGTTACCTTTGCTTAATGTTAAAATAAATTCGGAAAGCTATAAAATTACTAACTTGCCACCCATTTTGTGTTTCAGAATAATAAATGACACAAAAAAATATAGCTGTCATTTGTAGCATTACCTCATAAAAGTTAAAAAAAAATGCTCTCAAAGTTCTTTTAAGTTTTAAAATGAAATATATATTTTTTTAAATTTTAGATATTATTTACATTTTAAATAGTTTTACTTTTTTATATCTTAAAAACAGAAGCCGCTTTGACGATTGCTGCTTTTTATAAAACTATTTTTTAGGCCAATTTTCAATCTGGCAAGAAAACTAAAAAATATACATTTTTTTAAATGAAACCGCTACAGCAATATAGAACGAATTTATTATTTTTCTACTAATTACTTGCTGTTTTGTTACCTACTTTATTAAAAATATCATTTTGTTTATATTATTTCCAATAAAATAAAAAAATCCGAAATTCTTTAAAAATAGAAAGATGTTTTTTAACATTTTATTTGTATTAGAAAAATAATACCGTACCGCCAATGCATAAGTTCAAAAGAACAAGATGTTTTGCAAAATAACAACAAAAAAAATAGAAAAAAAGAATTATTCAAGAGTTAATGATTAAGAAACAGAGGTAAAAACCCGAATGAAAATTCTTGCATTATAAAGCAAAAACTTAATGCGGTAGGATCATAAGTTTGGTTGTTTTTGAGCAGATAACACCATGATACATGATTTCATATGTTATGCAAAAATAAATTGTCGGTGAATAGCACCTAATAGTTAAAACATATCTTGTCCCAAATTAAACAACCTAAGTGACTGTTAAAAAGAATTCTAGAAATAAAAACTTATTTTTGTTAGAGGTATTTTTTTCAAATTTTTAGACACTTAAACCTGGCTAGAACCAGGTTGTTAGTACCATTTTTAGATACAAAAATACCGTTTTCTTACAAAACACTTTGGAATAAAACTTTTGGTGAAGAAACCTCAAAAAATGGTCATTTAACAGTAATAAACCATAATATTTATTGTTGGCACTTAATAATATTTCGAAAAAATGGTCATAAACCTTATAGGCTATCGAATATTCTTTTAAATAGAAAACAAATTAGTAAGAGCAATTTTATGATCAATTATGTTTTTTGGGTGCCTTAAAATAAAAAAAATTACAAAGTGCTAATAAATTTAGGCTTACGTTTTTGAGAACACGGTAAATTTTTCTTGAGCTTTTTGGAAATAAAATTTCTTATTAAAATGGTATCTTCTTTAGTTATTTTTTTTTGCAAAATAAATGCAAAAAAACAGAAAAAAAAACAAAAAATTTCTTTTTAGATTTTCACAATTTTTTTTAAAACAAGGTAGGTATTGCTTTACAAAAAAGAGACGACAAAACCCTTAAAATAAGCGTAACTAAAAAATATGTTTATTAAAATTTTACAGAAAAATGATGTTTTGATTTATACAATCAAATTATTAATTTTTGCCGATTTTTCTTTTATACCAGCCTATTTTTATGTTTTACAAGAAAAAAGCTGTTTTATACCGGTATTGTAATAACTATCTTTAAAATTCCACATATTTAAAAAAAAATTCTTTAGGTTTTATTTCGTGTAACTTCATGTAATATGTTTATGTGTAGAAAACTCCCCAGAAACATTGTGCGCTACTTTTGAGACATCCTGTATAAACAGCTGTTTAAAACTTTTCCAATGGGCACAATAGGACCTAAAAACTTTATAAAGTCTATAAAAAATATTGCTGATACAATTATCTAACGCCAGATAAACCTTAAAAGCGTGACAACAATATAAGATCTAAGTAAATAGTTGCACCGTGGGATAGGTCAGGTAACTGAGCTTATCTAAAGTAGGGAAAACTATGACAGACTGTTTGCCTTTCCACACATTTCTTAAAGTTTGAGCAAAAATTGATGATGAGCACTTTGTTTACTTATTTTTTCAAGGTCATGTTCATATGTGATAAGAGATAAAAATATTAAGTATTATATAACAGGACGATAGAAAGCTATAGAGAGGCTTACAATAAATTCAATTTAATTTTAAAATTTATGATATCGCATAGTAAAAATATTTTTATTTTTTATAGTCCAAAGTTACCGGACTATGCTACATTAAAACAAAGTTTTTCAGCTGAATGGGATATCAGCAATCATTTAAAAACTGTGTCCCAAAACTTGCACCTATCGTCACTAGCCTCATCTGAATCCAAAAAACTTTTAATCATCGATCCGTGTTTCTTCTCTTTAATATCTGCAAAGAAAATAATAGCTAACCGAATATATATTCGGTTAGCTATTATTTTCTTTGATATCTGCAAGGTAATAAAAACAAAAATTACTTTCCATATTAATGTCTTTGGTAAGTGCCAAATAATACGTAACAGACAGTACGGATTTCATTACAAAAGATTAAAAGCAGATTTTCCTTAATTCGGTTTATATAACTGGAGTAAGACCTTTGAGTTTCTTGGCAAATCCCAGATCGTTGCTCTTGGTATATCTAATGCTTTTGACCAGTTTTTGGTATGACGCCAATGCTCTTCCACCCAAATTAACAAGCGCAGGTATTCCTTTCACAAGATATTTAATTATTATTGGATTGCGGCACTACTGTGTTTGCTGCCGCGAAAAAAGTCTGCCCGTAGTAATTCATTACTTATGAGCAGCCAATATCTGTAGGATAAAGAGTCATTTAACATGGTGGGCGTTACTTTTAATAATTATCTTAATTGACATAAACACATTGCAACAGCAGCCACAGTAGCTTTAAGAAAGTTCTTCTAACAAGCTGTTATTAAAAATTCCAATATTTGTTGTGTGAATGATGGCTGTATATTTGTTCGGGTCAAATCTTGCACTGTCAAAACCACGTTTGAAGTTGGTAAATTTACAAAAAATTTAATTTTAGGTAACCCCCTGCTACCCAAAACTAAAAAACATGGCATGTGGTCCACAGGACAAAAAAGTTTGACAGTATTTTTTCCTAGTAATTAAGGTTAAAAGTCCCAAAAAAGTGTTGGGACTTTTAACCTTATTAATGAGTTTTAAAATGCAACAGATATTTTAGTCAACTGAAAAATACTTTTTAAGCTTAAGACACCCTGTAACAATGATATCAAACAAATACCGTCATGTTTGCATAAGAAAACTTATTTTGTACAACTACGTATTTACACCCTAAAGGTGTTTATCTGTTAGACGACTGTATATGAAAGTAAAAGTAACATTTTTAAAGGGATGCACTCCTCAAAATGTTATCTGTTTAAAAAGAAAACATTTAAATTTTAAAAGAGGTACTTTAAGATTCGCCTCAGCCTTTGTGGACTGTTCAAAGATAAAAAAATGCTATTTTTTTTAAATAAAAACGTGCAACCTAATTTTAACACTTTTTGGTATTTAGTTATACACGTTTTTTGATATTTAGTGTATGGCAAAAACAACACGTAGAAGATGTTTTAGAAATTATATATATATTTTATATTGTAGCGAATTCGTGTTTTAGAAGGTTCTTGTTGGGAACTAGGTTTAAAACGGTCCCATTGTATAAAAACTTTTCTGGCGAGTACCGAACAATTAATTTCCAAAAAATAAATGAATTTTGAATTTTTTAAATATTTTGATAGAAAAAAATATTATCACTTCTTTGCCAAAAATAATTATCTTGTTTAATAAGTAAAAATACTATTTAAGCAGAAGTGAAAAATGACCTTCGTTTTGCAAACTATACTTAAAAATTTAACTTTGTCTAATATTTTTAAATAATTAAAAAGGCTGCCTGCATTTACAATTCGCATCAATCTTCGAAATAAGGCAAATTGGTTGGTTTTCAATTACAAAACTTGGTGACAACTTTGCGTAAATTATATAAATAAAACGCCGTAAGCTAAGTCAACCATACCCGCCTAAATGCAGTGGTAAATACCGATTTTTTTTTTGGTTATAGTTGGTTCCAGTGTTCACTGGAGTCTTGAAAACTTCTTTTTGAAAAGCGCCCAAAAAAGATATCACATATATTTAAATTAAAAAAAACGTTTAAATTTTCTTAATTTTCCTATTTCAGCATATACCTCGCTACTGAACTAAGACAATTTGGACACTCCACAAATCCGATGGAACTTAAATTGTTAACAGAACTCATACATGCACCAGTTTCCGATTGAACATATTTCAAGTATTGTTATGTAAGAAATTTATACAATTGTAGTTGCAATTTAATATCTGAATAACAAAGTGAAACTCCTTATTAGAATCGAAATTATAAAAAGATAATTTGTTAAATATCTGTTCGACCTTTTAGCTTGTCTTACTGAAAGTAAAATACTGGAAAGTATTTTATATTATTTTTTTGCAGCTCTGTAAAACTGTACATTTTTAGTTGTATCCTATCAAAATTGACAGTTACATCTCAAGAATAAATCAAGAAGATGGTTACAAAAAAGGATGTGTTGTGTCCCCATTTTAGGAAAGCGAAATAAGGTTCCTATAGCAATATCATACGGTCTCTTGTAGAATTGGCTTTACACCATGCGTAGAGAGTATGATTGACTATGCATACAAATTAAACAACTTATTATGCTCTTACGTAACTTTACTTCTTGGAATATAGTTACTTTTCCCATGGTCATAAAATAGACTTAGAGAATAGTATGTAAAAGAATAATTATTCATCTTTTTAAATAATTTTAACTAAACGAACTTTTTTCTATTTTTAACTTAATTTTTATTATTTTAAAGAGAAAACGTAACATTATAAAGCTTTAAGTTTATAAAAAAATATTAAAGAATTTACATTCAGTTATTTAGTCATTACAGCATTTAACAAATTTTTATTTGCCTTTTTATTCTATTTTTTTATGGGGCATCCCTAATAAAGCCTAACAAAAAAAATTACTTGCCAACATTAAATTACTGTAATAATAAAGCAATAAATATTGAAGGCAAATTTAATTTAAAAAGAGAAATACAAAGAAAATAATACTAAAGAAAAGGTGACAAATAACCGCCATTTTGCGGAATATACATCTTAACACTCTTTAAAAAATGAAATTGAAATCTATATACTGTTTAGGGCAAAGCAAAAGTAGCAAATTTTTCAGAGGCATTTGTATTATGTTTTGCAAGGCATTTAAAAGCAGGTTTTTATTAAAGTCGGAATTATAACAAAACCAATAGGGTAGCAATCTATAACTCAAAATATGTATTTTAAATTATTTCTTATGATGTGCAACTCTAATGGCATATGGATTTTTATACTTTAAACATCTTCATTGTGCCAGTTGGTGCCTCCAGATGTCATAAAGTCTGTGCATAAATTTACAAAATGCAACATGCAACCAATGAATTTAAAGAGTAAATGGGAAAAAAATCAGTAAACTGGCCATGTTTTTTTTTTAATTTAAATATACGTGATATCTTTTTTGGGCGCTTTTCCAAAGAAGTGTTTTAAGACTCCACTATGTCTTTTTCTATACCTTAACCCCCAAAATCCGTCTTCGGCATAGTCCCACAAAGTAACTAGTAAAAGGGCTATTCGATTTAACATTTGTAAATATATATATATATATATATATATATATATATATATATATATATATATATATATATATATATATATATATATATATATATATATATATATATATATATATATATATATATCTACAGGTGACAACAGAAATCACTACCCAGCCTTTTATTTTCTTCCAATAAAACATATAGCTTTTAAATGTTAGGATGCTATAATATATCATAAGATGCTAATTTTGGGATATTATAATATATCTCTATCACTTCCGGTTTAACGGAAACAACATCAACTTTGATTTTTCAATGGAATACCCTGTATATTTTTTAAAATTTAGATTCTACAAATCATTTCTGATATAAAATGTATATTGTATGTTCACAACCAATATATCTGCTAGTTTTGAGAAAATGGCGATTAAAGATGTCAAAACTGCATATTATGCAGTGTTATGGGAAAACAATTAAATGATATAAAAAATTATTATGTTTAACTTAATTTTCGGAAGACTCTATATGTGGAGGTCATAATAACCCTTTGGCACCCGGAAGGCTTGTAATAATTGACTTTCTAATAATGTTACTTCAAAAATTTAAATGCAACACCCTGTATTTTTTTAAATTTGGATTCTACGGGTCATTCCTGATATAAAATCATATATTATCTATACCTATATTTGTTAGTTTTTGAGAAAATGGCGATTGAAAATGTCAAACGACCGCATATTATACAGTTATAGAAACAAATAAACGTTAGAAACATTTAATATTTTTAATTTAATTTTAAATTATTTTTAAATAACTACTTAAATAAAAATAATATAAAAATAACAAAATTGCTCCAGAGAGACGGCCTGAATTATTTTAGGCTTATTAATTTGAAAGTAAAATAAATTATGGCAAGTTGTGCATTTGCGTAACTAACAATGTCCACTTTGAAAGTTGCAAATTCAGTACTTTCGGCGATATCGAGAAAAAACGAAATTTTATGATTTTGTTTATTTTTCTGACGTTATTTAAAGAGATATGGAAAAACATTAGATACTTCTTATAATGCACTTTTTAAGCTCTAAAAAACAGTGTTAAATTTTTTCGCACGACGTTTTCTGCATTTCATTAAACCATCATCAACTTTGCTATTTTAAATACGGACCTAGGTTTTCATGTTTATTTAATTTTTTTGAACCCCTTATTATCCCAAATACAAAATGTATAACACATAATATTTATTAACAAATATGTAACGCCTTTATACGAAATGATGTGCGTTCCTTGTCTAACTCATTGCCCCTTATGAAAAGTATGTTTATTTAACAAAAAAATATTAAGTGTTATACATCATTGTAATTGGGATTATAACTGCTTTAAAAAAATGCAATAAACAATTAAGTGCAGTGGCTTTAAAAATAAAGGATTGATGGTGGTTTGGAAGCGAGCCTTCATAAAATTAAAATATGTTAATTGTTAATGATTATATATAAAATTATTTTTGTAAATAATAAATTTAAATGTGTGACGACTGTTTTAAATTTAGCATATTGTTACATATATATTTGTCTGTGATAATAACCGTAAATGTGATTTAAAAAAATGTAGTGTATATACAGGTGAGTCTCATATTTTAACTTATTTTATATTTCTATTTAAGAACATTATATCTTGAAAAAGCCCTGACATAGGGCGAAACGTTGAAGTATGTTGTTTAATTTCGTCAAGTAACCTATGCCAAAAATATATATATTTTTGCCTATACCCAAGAATAAGAGTTAAAATATTAAATTATGAAAGTTGAAAAGAAGAATATATATATATATATATATATATATATATATATATATATATATATATATATATATATATATATATATATATATATATATATATATATATATAATGTGTGCATAAGCATAAGCAATAGGCAATAAACGGATTATATGCCAGATATTTTGAAGTACAGCCAAAGATTATTTGGTTTAAAAGAATGCTAGGCTCAAAATTGCATTATGTCTCATGTAGAACCAAAATTAAAGAAGACATCAGTTTTTCTTTAGTTATGTAAATATGACACACATTTTGTTATTTCATATAAAAACAATTATATATATATATATATATATATATATATATATATATATATATATATATATATATATATATATATATACATATACATATTTTTCTAAATTATATTTTTGCGTTTTAATATTGAAAAATTTTGGAATAACTCGTGAGATATGACTAAATAATTTTTTTTTTAAATTTTTTTTGGTGTTTTTGCCGATTTAAATTTTTTTTACATAAACTTTAAAAAAGTTATTTTAAAAATCGTATTATATTACTTAAACATAGCTACACACATTGAGTCTAAGTCAAGAGTTTTAGTAATTATATATATATACATATAAATTCAGTACATTTATTGCTGTAGAAAGGACCTAAATATATTATTATTCACGTAAAAAACATTTTAGAAATCATACTAAGAATTTGATAAGCCAAGAAATTGTCGGTTGACTTAAATTATTCTTGACATTAAGCTATTAATGCACTATTTGGTTCTAGAAACAACAGTCAACTCGTCCATATTATTTATTAAAGGTACACCAAAGCATTAAAAAAAAAACCAGCTGTCATGTCGTATTATACCAATTATAAAACATTTAGAAAGTCATATATGATTTCATAAAAAAGGGTTTAAATTGCATTTAGAATTAGTGTTAGTTACAACAAATATTTTGTGGTTAATTTATCCTACTAGTTCTTGAAGTTTGCTAAATTATTTCTCCATTGGCAACATCGTTTTAATATCTTATCTCCTTAAAATAAATTATAGTTAATTAATTCCCCTCCATGCGAAAAACCTACAATTTAAGTATATGACAATAGGCGCCTTGTACATATGTATTTTATTGATTAAAAATAACTTTAACTTTTTAAGTCGGGATCAAATTTTATCAAATTTTTAATCTCCTTAAAACTCCTTTTTGTCAAATATTATTAAAAAGACATTTTTTTTTTTAAATTTATCACGATCTCTAATTTTAATGCGATGAAAAGCTAAAACAGTTATTTAGCATTTTATGTTCGAAACGAGCAAACACAACATTTGTTTTAAAAATTTGAGATGTTTTACTATTAAAATTTTTAATTATTATTTCTTAATAAGCTTACCGTTTGCCAGAACTTTTTGATAATATCTGACACACTACTCCCATTGCTGCATGAAGAAAGCAAGTTTGCCACGCCAGGATCTAGTTTCATATCCCCACGTATTCATGTAGTTATTATCGGATCATAACAAAAAGCTAAAAATTTATTGAATAACTACCAAAAAAGTTGTATAACAGAGTGTAGGAAAAAAGGGGTATATCTACCAAAAAGTAGAAAACTAGTAAATGTGGCAACGGTGGGCACAGGCGCCTGCTTCGTGTCCTCACGACGGGCCAGATATTAACTTTAAATGGTAATTACGCAACAAATATTAAGCAGGTTGTTCTTAAAAGAAGAGATTTTACGTGTTTTTGTTCCAAAATAAATTCTATGCAGGAAGCCCATTATAAAACCGACCTACCTGTCTACTTTTTTTTTGTTAATTGAGCAGCACAACCAACAAAAATAGCACCACTGTACACCGCATCAAAACCAAGAACTTTTTTATGGTAGGTTAGTAGTTATGGGCTGTTGATACACATCAGTCAATCAGAGACTACGAGAAAAGGTGAAGAAGAGGAACACACTTAAAAGAAAAGTTAGCTCGTGATATAAAGGGTTTTCCAATAAGATCGATATGATTATAAAATTAAATATAGTAGAAATGATTTTAGATATAACCACACTTTTTATATTATGTTAAAGTACAATCAATAACATTTATGTTTTGAATAGTACGTCGTTTAAATGTCCACCTCGGCTTCGTGTACACGAGTGAATTCGACGAATCCAATTTTCGAAGATTTTGTGCAATAAATCGGGAGTGATCTCACTATTTCAGCGTTTAATGTTCAATCTCAAAGCATCAAGGGTTTGTAGCCTGTTTGCTTAAACCTTAGATTTTAAATAACCTCACAAAAAGTAATAAAAAGGAGTTAAATCACAGCTTCTTGGTGGCCAGGCAACAGTTGCATTTTTTGAAATTATCCTTTCCCAAACTTTTCTTGCAGTATGGCGAAAGTGTCATGAGCAGTGTGACATGTAGCGCCGTCTTTCTGGAAACACATATCTTCTAAATCATGCGCATCCAAATTTGGCCATAAAAAATTTGTCAACATCTGTCGATATCGTTCACCATTCACTGTAACGGAATCTCCAACCTAACTTTGGAATAAAAAAATGGTCCAACGATACAACCATGCCATAAACCACACCATGTAGTTAGCTTTAGGGGATGCTAAGGCTTCTCGTGAATCTGTTGTGGATTGTTTTTACAGGAGAAATAGCAAATTTGCTTATTTATGTATCCATTTAACCAAAAATGAGCTTTATCTGAAAAGATAATTTTTTCGGCAAAATTGTGATCCCGTTCAAGTCATTCTAAACTTCAAGAAACAAATTCGCGGCGCCGACGATGGTCCAGTGGCTTAAGTTCTTGGGTCAAAACAATCTTATACGGGTGTAAATTTAAATATTTTTGCAACATTCGCCCAGTTGTTGTTTTTTAAGTCCTAACTCTTAAGCACGACGAGGAATTGATAAATTTGGATCTTCTGCAACACTATCTCTTACAGCAGCAACATTCTCAACAGTTCTGGCATTTCGGCGTCTTACTCGAGTTTTTACACCGTGAAGAGTAAAATTACTTTTATTACTATAGATTATTTAGTCCAAAGTTTCCGCGAAGTGCGCGAAAAGTGTTCACAAAAGAACGACCATTTTCGTAAGATTTTTGGACAATAACCAGACGTTCTTGGAGCGAGTATTTAGCCATAATAAATTGTTAGAGTGTACTGAACATAAATGACAACTAGTGACAGGTATAACTTTATTACCATGGTTACTACATCATTACAAAATCATATCATTCTTATATCCCTATATTACTAAATACTATTTAACAAAAATACGTCTGTAGTGTGAAGCACCATGGTGCTCTTTTCTAAATGGGCTATTACTCTCTATAGTTTTTTTTTTTAATTTTTATGATTGAAAACCAGACTTAATCAAACACATTTTGCTCTTACATTACCTCAAAGATGAGATATTTAACAATAAAACATTCCAATAACACTAAAATATTGGACTTTCATTGACTTTATTTGCTAAGTGGCACCAGTAAACGAATAAAGACGATGGTAGTCCAAGATATAATTGTTATTAAAACCATAACTTTGTCTAACACCTTTAAGGAATAAATAATTTATTATGACTGTACTTTACTTCAAAAGTATCCAATTAAAAAAACATTGGCTTAGCATATAAAAGGGTATTTAAAAGATTTTTTATTGCCACTCTATAAATAGGCAGATTTTCCTTGGCATTAGAATCTAAGAGTAAACAAGTCAATCTAATACTAGGTCTTCTCAATTTTCTTATAGGACGGAAAGCGCATGTTAATAAGAAATTTTAATAAATTAAGTTGAGATAAAAGAGAACTGGTTGTGTGTGAATGTTTCTAATCCCGAAGAGCAAATGTTGTGGGCATGTTATGTTTTTAATATAGGTTAATTTACATATTATGGAAGTACCTATTTGTTGCCATATACACTGTCCCAACAAGTAATAGAATAACTTGCCTGTTGAATTGAACACAATATATAATTAATTTTACCCACTTTTGAATTTACAAATAATTGAAGTAAATTAAGCGGATTTTGTGTTTGTGGGCCACCGTACACTTTTACTACAATATTAAAACTATATAATATAATGATCTTCGCAAAAAAATACAAATATACCCTGTGCCCTATAAAATCTAATTCCTATTAGGACAACTGTAGTTTCAGGCATACTTTTTTAATATGCTTATCCACCAAAAATTATCAAGTAATAAAAATTTAGACCTAAAACGTAACTATTAAAAATTCCTAGATGGACATGCAAGACCTTCAGAATATGTTGAATAATGTCATTATAGCTAGTCGAGAATATGGTTTGACACTCAATGTTAAGAAGACCAAATACATGATTGTCACCAAGACTAAAGTGACTAACGAAGATCTGCATGTGAAAGGCGAAAGGCTGGAAAGAGTCGAGAGGTATGATTACCTAGGTACAAGTGTCAACTGTTCCGTGGACTATTGTTCAGAAATAAGGATTCGCATTGAGACAGCCCGTGCATCCTTTGTGAAGATCAAGAAGCTGCTCTGTAGTCGCGATCTGAGCCTGGACCTAAGAATTCGGATGTTCAAATGTTATGTATTCCCAGTTCTATTTTATGGTGTAGAAACTTGGACCCTCAACGTGCATTGCAAGAGGAAACTGGCAGCCTTCGAGATGTGGACCTACCGTCGGATGTTGAAAATATCATGGACAGAACATGTGACCAACGTGGAGGTTCTAAGAAGAATGAAGAAAAGGAAATTGCAATATCTCGGCCACATCATGAAAGGTCCAAAATATGAGATTCTGCAACTCATAATTCAGGGAAAAATTGTGGGAAAAAGATCTGTGGGAAGAAGAAGAATATCCTGGCTTAGCAATGATGATAGTCAACCTCCGAAAGGGAGACGGTACATGAAGAAGAAGATGGATTTTTATAATACCTTGAAGCTCGTCCGTTCCGGGCCAGGCAATTTGACCTTAGACCCTCCAGTCTTTATGAGAAGTGCGATAAAGTTTTTAACCTTATTCCCATTATAATCCCGGTATGTTCCATTTGTAAAAGGTCTGAAGATCAAGAAGACTACTGAAAAAAATTACGCCCAAAGCTGGCAAAAAGTCTAACGTAACACGTGCAATGTGACGTCAAGGGTAGATATGTACTTAGATAGTTAAATATAGAGTAAGAGATGGCAACTCATATCAACTTAATTTAATAAAAGTAAAGTCCCAAACAGAATCCGGACTCACCGCTAAAGAGAACATCGCTGAACAGAATGTTTTATTCCATACTCTATTCAAGTCTTCCTGTACTCCGCACCAATAGTTACCGAACATGCTAGACCTTATAGGAGATCATTACTTTTGCTAAGTTCGGTATATGCACTCCATTTACTATTTCCCCTCTAAAGCCGTTCGTATAATGGATTTGGAGTAAATAGCACCGCCTCCCAAGCAGGAGTTTTTCGAGTGGGCATGCGTAGGTTGGTTAATTTTTATAGATTTTATATTTTTGTTTTATAGGAGGTATTTAAGTTTATGTTAGCCTGGGCCAACTGTGTATTTCTAGTCGGCATCGTGTTATTTAAATTTGTTATGGAAATATCAAAAACTTTTTTAATAAAACCTAATATACACACAAGCCTATTTATATTTGTTATACTTTTAACAAAACACGAAGAAATTATTTTAAGTAAAAAGCAAACAGTAAATAAATACATAAATGAGGTTAAGTTTTCAAACTCCAGTTAGCGTTCGGTTAGTCCATGCACCTACAACTCCATGGCCATGTGATCAAAACTCTACTCTGACTACGCTCCAGATCCATTTTTTCCCGAACCCATCTTTTGATGTTTTGTCGTCGTCTGTTTAGTACCCAGATCCTAATCCCAGAAAATGTTTGTCAGACTTACGGCCGAGTGATGATCGCGTTGTTAAATTTAGCAATGGACTTAGCAATTGTTAAAAGTTAACAACGGTTTAGAATGTTTAACAAAATGTCAGATTTTGACAGGTTGTCTATTAAAATCATTGAATAACACTGATAATGACGTTTTGTTAAACATTCTCAACCGTTGTTAACTTTTAACAATTGCTAAGTCCATTGCTAAATTTAACATCGCGATCATCACTCGGCCGTTAGAATTGAATCAATAACAGATGTTCCAAACAGCCTATGGGTAATGTGTAACTTATAGGATTTATACTTTTTTTGTAAAATATAAAATTTATAAAATATCTACACTTTTTAAACTTTTGGTTATTTTGGGTATTTCGTAATACTTTTATTAATAAACTTATTAAAAGGAAACGTTTTTTATTATTTTAATTTTAATCCAGTTAACATTTTTTTTATTATTTTCGGTAGGTATTTTAATTGTTTATTTTTATTTTAACTTTTATAAGTCAACTAAAATTACTAATTAAAATAAGAAATATATTTTAAATATTCGATACATTGGAACTACCAATATAATTAAATTCTCTCTAAGGCGGTTTTTCGGTGAAGTAACTAAAATTAACACCACTATATTTGCAGACAAAGACACTTGATTAAGAGTAGGTCATGGTTTCAAAATTTAAAATCAAGGTCAAGATCAAGATGTTAATTTTTTGAGAAAGGTCAAGATTATTAGCAAGTTAAATATTACAGTTTGTTTGTGTTGTAAACTAAATAAAGAAGGAAACACGATGAAGGTTCAATGTTTTTTCTTGCAGTGTATAATACGCACCTGGCCCGTTTCAACTTATCCGATTAGAAAAACGAAAAGGGCAAAACTTGTTCCTGTATAAAATATATAATATACAGGGCGTAACATTTTTTAAATTAGGTTAATAGGTTTGTTTGATCGTATTTACAGACTATAATATTTTTATTACATTAATGCAAAATGCTATTTTGGGAAATCCACCAAAAGTAATGTTAAACTATTTACAATCTTTTGAATATTTTTATATTATATTTTATAAAGATAAAGCCATAAACCTAAACTTTTTTGCAAATAAATAACATTTTTTAAATAAAAAAACTTTTTTTAGTTCATCGTTATGAGAAAAACACTAAAATTGTGAAAAAAAAAACACACCTCAAGGTTTCTGCGGATCCTCATTTTTTGAAGTTTTAAGTTTACGAAAAAAATAGTTTTTTATCTTTGTTTGTCGGTAGGTCAATAATCTCACAAACGAAATCTATAACGCCTTGGATAAAAAAGACCATCATTATGCGTTTTTATTGACTTGAGCAAGGCTTTTGACACAGTTTGCCACAAAAAGCTCATACAAAAGCTTGAACATATTGAAATCAGACGCAGTGTTGATTTGTTTAAGAGTTCCCTGAGTAAAAGAAACCAGTACGTAAAATAGATGATGTGGAAAGTAACCTGACAGCTGTCACCTGTGGTGTACCGCAGGGGACAGTTCTTGGTCCACTTCTCTTAACGATATACCTAAACAATCTTAAAAAAAAATTACTGGGTACTGGGAGACTCCTGGCTTGTTGTCAAAAACAAGACGGAGTCTGACTTAAGTGATATTTTTAACTGGTTTCAAGCAACAAACTTACACTGAATCAAGCAAAAACTAAATTTGTGCCTTTTGCATCATATATTTACAATTTACCGGAATTTCGCGTTTTAAATGTAGGAGGGAACATATATATTTCGAAAACTAAAAGTATTTAATACTTCGGAATAATTATGGACCAACACCTTCGTTGGGATAAACAAATAAACCATATACTTTTAAAAACCAGATATCTTATTACTCAGTTTTCCCACCTAAAAATATTATCTCAAACCAGAACAACTTAAAAATATATACTTTGCACTTCACAATTTAATTATGGCATTTCTGGTTGGGGCAGTGTAAGGGTTTGTTATTTAAATAAACTAGAAGTAACACAAAAATGGATCCTTAAAATTATTTTTAATAGAAACAAGAAATATTCTAGTGATCAGTGTTAGTGCATAAGCAAAAAATTAAACTAAAAGGTGTTACTCATGAAATAAACACTAGGTATAAAAAAGATTGTATGGTGGTTCCGATTAGCAGAAAGGAAATTGGGCACAAATCTATACATTTCTTAGCTCCAAAATGTTTTAATTTGCTACCAAATAACCTTAAAGAAATAATGTTTTTAAAATTATTTAAAAATGAACTAAAAAATGGCTTTTACAAGTAAATAGAAATGAAATACGATTTTTTTCTAAAATTACCTAAAATTTGAGATGTGTTAATATAAAAGTAGATTATAATATTGTGACTCAAAATTCCGATTGTTGCAAAATTACTCGATTTGTGAATTTTAACTCAAATGTGACAGTTTTACCCAAATAGTGACTTTACCCAAATAGTGACATTACCCGGACATTACAAAACAGCGCTAACAAGCAACAAATGTCGCTTCTGCGCTTAAAATGTTTATTTAAATGTTTATATAAAAATTGTATTTATTTTTGTAAAAATAAACTTAGTTATTAATATTACTAAAATTAGGTCGGTCTGTCATTATGCCTGCCTGTTGGCGCCATTACTCCCAAATAAAATAAAATTTTAATATCAAATCTGGTTGAGTAAAGGACCTATTGTTTTTAAGCGATATCGCTTTAAGTGTGAGATCGGTAAAAGTCAATATTTAGTGTTATATTTTTATAATTTTTACATTTAAAACAGGCAGAATATATTAGCCCTGAAAACGAGGTTAGTTGTGGTTAGTTGTGGTTAGTTGTGGTTAGTTAAAGTGATATTTAGGTGATTTTGCCACGCTTCAATTCTGTTAAAGCTGGTGGGGTTAACCTTATTTAAAAAAAAAAACCTCAAATTGAAGTCACTCGGATTTAAGTCACACCAACTCCAAGTTGTCATTATTACGTGTTATTTTAATGACTTTTAACACAAAATAATAAATAAATATTAAAAAAAGAAATTTACGGTTTAAAAAAAAAGTAACTCGGAAAAAAATCACTGCTAGTCAATTATTAAGAGCGCATTAAATTCCCATACAAAGATTGATAAACCTTTGAATTCTAAGATCACGGAATATCGCGGTTTAACGGCTATTACAGACGCCCAACTAAGTTGACTTATTTTTGTAAAGAGTTTTTTAAATTTATTTTTTTTTGATAATTATCGACTGAGTTAGTCATGATTACTGAAATTTTTAGTAGCTTAAGTTGTGAATTACCCGGTACATAATTTAAAATTTGAGATACGTATAAACATACAAAACACCATAACCAGCACCGCCGAAAGTGGTTTTCCGAATATGTTATTTTGTTAGTTGCAGGCATTCAGTTTCACAATGTCCAAATGACTAATACAAAAAATTTTTAGGCTAATTAAGTTCAACCAAGTTTACCAGGAATTAATTTCTTGATTGTGTATTCATCTAACAGATTCAAAACGAAAGGTAAACAAGTTACATATAACTGTAAATTTAAGTTTTAAACGTTGTTTGAACTATAGATCCGCTTTTTTATCTTTAATTCTGAGAAATTAAATAAAAAATAGGTGAAGTTGATGAAATTATACGTTAATATTACCAACAAGTTAAAAACAGAAACTATACCGTTTTAACTCGTATTTAAGGACTTAAAATATTTTCTTTCATAATTTCACCATAGCACCTAAAATTTAATATGTCTGTCCTGTAAACATAAGTAAATAATATTTTTTTTTGCCAGGCGTGTTTTTATGTTTTTTAATGTATGTATTATTGGTCTATTTTTATATTAGTAGAAAAATATTTTTAACCTAAGGTATAATATAAGGAATAAAGAAATTTTAATAATATGGTAAAATCCATTTTTCATTTTTTTTTAAACAGAACTGTAGTGATGAGCGAGACCGGTCTTGGTCTTGCGGTCTTGGTCTTGGTCTTGCAGCAAGACCAAGACCGAGACCAAGACCAAGACCGCCTTCTCGCTTGCAAGACCAAGACCGGGGTATGCAAGACCAAGACCAAGACCGAGGGGTGCAAGACTACGCAAGACCAAGACCGACCTGCAAGACTCTTGCACTTTTGTCACTTTTTTTAAATTATAATATTCAATTTTCATATTCAATATACAGAGGTATTTCATACAGACATGACAAAAAATGTGTCGAGAACTGCCTAAAAAGGCGATTATTTTATAAGTTACAGGTTTTTTTAATAAAATAACATTTAAACCGATTACTTCGTTTTTTTATGAAATTCTCTAAAAACGATAACTAGTAGATTCAGTAACATGTTTCAAAAATAATAAGATTGTGACTCAATGGTCAGACAAAGCTCGATATCTCCAAAACCGTTTACGACAGACAAAAACTAGAAGTACGAAAGTTATAGAATCTGAAAATTACTTACCTATTCCTAATGTTTTTTTTTAATTAGCTATCTAGTGATGCCACTTACAGGGTGGATCAAAAATTTCCAAAATCTAGAAATACATTATTTTTGTGCCACACTGTAAGAAGTGGCATCATTAGATTGCTCCTTTAAACTAAGATATAAATGTAAAAGTGATGGTTTAATAAAAAATATATTTGTCATGTCATATAGGAATACTTTTTATATAAATGGATTTTAAATTTCACTTCTGGTTTAGACGGAAAAGTCAAAACAATGCCAAAGTATAATGATGACGTCATTTCTGTCAAAACCTAAAATGATAGATAAAAAACCATCTACGTCGACATTGTACCTATATGACAGTTCAAGAATTTCCAGCATAATATAGAGGGAAGCGATTTTTTTAAACGAATTTTTTGCCATAATTTTTCTATTTTAGGTTAAAAGCTAAAAATAAAGAAGTTTTCCTGAGTGGTAGTGGATTCTTCGGAAAATTCTGAAATAGAAAATAATTTTACGTTTAACTCCAATTTTTTCTATAATTTTTGTATATTCAGTTTTTTACCATTATGAACGGTTTCGGAGATATCGAGCTTTGTCGCACTATCAAGCCACCTTGTATATTATTATGCAGAATGTTTATAAAGTATTTGTACAAATTTGGACGGCAAATGTTTGACTAATTTGAACATAAAAAGTTTATTTGAACTGAAAAGCTTCCTAAATAACTTTTTTGAATCAGAAACCAATGTTTACATATCAGAATCATTTTCACATCTGGCCTCTGCCCTCAGAGTACTCAGTTTTGTATTTGCTTTAATTTTATATGCTCCTTTAAAGAAAATTTAAATATTTCCTCTCACTGAAATGAAGCGCTATAAATAAATAAACCCCTACATTTAAAATATCCTTTTTAATCAAATAATTTAAATGTACATGTAAGGTTAAAATTAGTATATTTTAAAATTTTAAAGCAAAAGATATAGTTTCCATCTTTATTTATTTGTAAACATTAAAAAAATAAATATATTTTATTTAAGATTGCTTAGTTTAAATTATTACTACCAAAAAAGCAAGACCAGCAAGACTCTTGCAGCAAGACCAAGACCAAGACCAAGACCGGGTGGTGCAAGACCAAGACCAAGACCAAGACCAAGACCAAGACCAAGACCAAGACCAAGACCAAGACCAAGACCAAGACCAAGACCTTCTTTGGGCTTGCAAGACCAAGACCAAGACCAGACTTGCAAGACCAAGACCAAGACCAAGACTAGCCCGGTCTTGGTCTTGGTCTTGCTTTGCTCATCACTACAGAACTGGTTACATTGGCCACGGTGGTAACAGAATCAGATTTTTTGAATAAAACGAATAACTTTTCCTGGTTTTCGCTGTCTTGAAACACACAAACAGTTGACTAACTATGGACGTACGAATAGATCAGTATAAATAGTATATTGAGATTTACAATTATTATTAAGAGTGCATTTACGCTACACCTTAGGGGTCGGGCGAAAGGACGTGGAGACGGTGGGCGAAGACTAACAAACTCACAAACCACAATTTTCGTATAGCCGCATTAAAAATATTATATTTTATTTAAGTTCTTTCAAATTCGGTGTATCGATGCGATGTTGTTTCCGATTGCAAGCCTACAGGAGATAACGTTTTTCGGTAACTACTTTTCACTTAAATGACATAAATTATACACCATTTTAAAGGTAAGGAAATAATCTATGCCTCTGCTGTAGCGGATTTTTGAAATATGAGTCGAGTTAAGAGAAAATAGTATCTAAACATAACCGATTTTAGGGTGACTTTCACTCAAGGAAATATTAAAAACTAAATCCAAATTCAAAAAACTATTACAGCAGAAGCCTAGATCTAAGTGTTGGCTTACATATAGTTTTTGAAAATTATCGATAACTTATACCGTTTTTGAGAAAAACATTATTCCCCGAACCCCAAATTGGATCCAATTTTCGCGGCGCGAATGGACTCATAAAAAGATTTCTTATGCATATAGTTGCTCCATTTACCGTTTGCCTTATTTTTGGTCTCCATCAAATTGTGTGTAATCCCATGTGCATACAGCTTCTTTGCAGCTTAATGATCATATAATATCATTTATACAGTGTCTTTCAAACGCCTCGAAACGGTCTCGTATTATGCAAACGTCAGTAGGGGAAATGTAAAAATTACCACGAAGTGGTTTTAAAATACGAACAATTTGATGATAATACCTGCAATGTTTCCAAGTGTACACTTTTAGAGAAAACGTATGTAACTTTGTTTATTTCATGTACAAAGCTCAGATTAATTTTTATAGCTATGAATTTGGCGTCTCGCTATTACTTAAACCATCAAATATCAAAATTTTTTTAAATGTAATTTCTAAAATATGGCATCTCAGCATTGTCATTCAAAACATTTTGGAAGTGCCTTATCATGTAGCAACTTTCACATTTTTCTTTTATGCCGTTTGAAAAACACGAGGCACTTTTGAAATTTTTGAAAAAAAGTACAGATTTGCCATATTTCAGAAATTGCGTAGAATAAAGTTCTGATTTTTGAAGATTTTGGAATAGCCGGTGCTAAATTTATTGCAATTAAAATAAACTGGCCTTTATATTTGAAAAAACACAGTTGCCTACTTTATCTAAAAAAATATACACTTGGCAACATTGCGGATATTATTATCAAATCGGGCGTATTCTAAAACCACAATTTAGTAATTTTTCCTGGCTGCCATTTACAAAATACAAGACTTTATATGATGCCACTAACACCAAAACAGTCGCAGGAATTGGTACTTTATTCCCAGCAGCAGAAAAAGTTGATCAATGCATTGTTGTTGAATTAGGCCACATAGAAAATCGTATAAAATCATGGTTTAAAATTGTTCACGCAAAAATGTAATTTGATTGCCCTATTTTTTCCAAAGCCAGGTTAAACTAAAACAAATAAACTAAAATGCGTCGTTTTAACGAATTGTTTATTAAAAAACCTATTTACATTGACAACTGGTATGGCATATTGCCATTCTAAAACGTTAAATCCTGCCCTTGTGTAAACAAATCGTTATTTGCATTGTGCTATTCAATTAATTAACAAAAACTAGATAATACATTTTAAATAAAGTTTTTAATTTTATAAGTCTGAATAATTTACCCTTTAATAATATCACATATACATTTTTAAAACGCTTCAAAAATGAATAAAACAAAATTAAACTTTGTGATAATGCCCTAAAAAATGTATTAAATTTTGTCTTCTTTAACTATACACAAAGAATTTTAACCGCTTTTTACCATGAAAATTTCAGACAGGATCGACAATTGCGACGAGTACTCATCAGTAAGACCTGGTCATACCAAAAACGAATTCACTCCAAATATAAACCCTTTTAAACGGGTTAAATGCAAGTGAAGAACATTTCTATTAGTATAAGGGCAAATGTTATGTCTTGGAAGCCACTATACAATTAGTGGTTCGTTGATAATAATACAAAACTATACATTGCGGGCAGTTACGGAACTGCCATTTCTATTATTATTAATGTTAGTTACAACAGTTATATCTTTTTAATTATTTTATATTCAAAACCAAATAAAAGATAGAGTTTAACAATTCTCCGGTTTTTTATTATTTTCTTTTAAATTATCTGTGACCGAATTCAAATCAATATTATTTGCATAGTCTGCAATCTGCACTTAGCCATAGTGACATATTTATTAATCTATTATTATTTTTAATCTATTTAATCTCTTATTAATTTTTTCTCCCTGTTGAAGTGTTTGTAGCAGTTTTTAAAAACATTTGGTATATTTTGTATGAATTAGAAAAAACTGATTCTACTTTTTTGGTAATTAAGAATGGATAAATTTTCAATTTTTAATTTACGGTCCTTGTTTATTTTAGTAAATAAGCTACAAGATAATTTTAATCTATCAACTATTTCCGACTGAATAGATGATTATTTGTAAAAAGTTTTTTTTCAGAAGCAGCAACATTTTCTGCTTCCGGGTATGCAACTTTGTTTGCGACTTGAAAAAAGTTCGAAATCTCTGTGTAAGTGTTTGTTAACGTTTCCAAAACCAATAATAAGCCTTAAACCAGATCCAGTATAGCGCTGGAAGTTAAAAACTTAGTGAAACATTTTTTACTGACATTATTATAATTTACAATAAGTAAATAAGTATATAAATAAACCTATGGTTCTCCTTATATAAACATAATATGTCGTGTTTTGATGCTTTTTATTTTTAAATTAAAATATCCTAATGTTCTCCTTTCCATTCTTCTCCGGTCATTTTTTTTTATCTGTTGTGATCAGTATTTCTTAAAATATAACTTTTTTTTATAAATAAAGAATTAGAAAACAACCAACTGTTGCAACACCCAGGAGTAAAAGCTTTCGTTTTTCTATCTATACATAACGTAATGTAGAGAACACAAATCTTTTTTTTATTAGAGTTCTACCTTTTCAGGTGAGGTTATGATGATCACTTAACCGCTGTCTACAAAATAAGCATCTAAAACATGTACGTAAAATAAAATACATTCATTTCTACGTATATACTTCTATATATATACGGTTTAAAGTATTATATAAATGATATCAATATTTTTACTTAGATTTATTATAACTATTTTTATTACCAAAAATTATAAGACAGGTGTACAGGGTGTCCAATTTTCGTTGTCATTGTGGGATTTCTTCGTTGCTAGGGGAGATACAAGGTTGCCGTTTACGCAAACCTGGGCTACTTTTTCGATAAACAAAAAATGCAAAAATCAGACTTTTCCTAGCCCTCTTTGTTTTTGAGCTACAGGGTAAAATTGAAAATTTAGAATTTTAGAGAATACCTCGTATCTCAGCTCCCTGATTACCCATCGAAAAGGTAAAAAAAAACACTCTTATAGAACTTTTTACGTCATTCAGCGGCGGGTGCAACTTTTTGCGGAGTTACTGTTTTTGATATACGACCAGAAATAATGATTTTTTAAATCGGTCACCTTGTATTTAATTGCCACTTTTATATCTTGAGTTGTCAAAAACCTCACAAATATGAAAATTTGATGTGTTATTTTTTTAGTTGGCCGTGATTTCTACAACAAAATTCTCAAAAACATTTTATTTATTCTATTTTCATGCTGGGAAAAAAATATACTAAAATAAATTTAAATAAAATATTTCACAATATTTTCTAAAAATTTTTAATATAGGATAGTCTAATGCCAGTAAGCCATCGAAACAGAAGAAATGAAATTGTAATATTTACAGTTGTTATCATCGCTATCAGACTAAGGGTATTCTTTTCAGTTTTACATTTAAAGAATGGCTGCAAATAAAGAATTTAAAAATTTTGAATATTATAATATTATTTATTTACAGAATTTAATTTATAGAACTCGAACAATACAGTTGAAGATCTTCGTAATGCCACTCAAGAGGCTTTTAGACAGATACAAACGGATCCCGCACCAATACTAAATTCACGTATAAAATATTTATGGGAATTTTAATGTGTAAATCACGGCCAACTAAAAAAATATATAAAATATTCATATTTCTAAGGTTTTTAATATTTTAAGATATAAAAGTGGCAATTATTATCTATTATTGAAATGGCAAAAAATGGGGCAATCTAATGACATATTAAAATACAGGGTGTCCCATTTAAAAAATCATAATTTCTGGTCGTATCTCAAAAACAGTAGCTCCGAAAAAAAAGTTGAGCCCGCTGCTGAATTATACGTAAAAAGTTCTATAAGAGTGTTTTTTACCTTTTCGATAGGTAATCAGGGAGCTAAGATAGGAGGTATTCTCTAAAAGTGTAAATTTTCAACTTCACCCTGTAGCTCAAGAACAAAGAGAGCTATGAAAATTCTGATTTTGGTCTTTCGTTTCTCGAAAAAGTAGCCCAGGTTTGAGTAAACGGCAACCTTGTATCTCCCCTAGCAACGGAGAAACCCCATAATTACAACGAAAACTGGACACCCTGTACTTGGGTTTTTGTTGTCGCCTTGGCTCCTATTCTTTTTTTTATACCCACATGCAAAAACAGTCAAAAACTTTTAACCACAAATACATGGTATATAGAAAATATAAAAGACTTCCTTGTTTGTTTAAAATACTAAAAGATGTAAGGTTATCTTATTTATTACTTTAATACTTTTGGGTGAACCATTTTATTACTGACTACTGTTGAATGCCCACAAGACCTGCTGGCTCAAAAAGATGTACTTAAACGACCGAGTGCGCTTTAATATCACACAAAAACATGTCTGCTTCTTTAATCTGATTAACTTGCAAAAGTACATTTTTATAAAACACCTGTCTCTAACCATATATTGAGGTTTTTATTTATGATTACTACCCACTGCTTTTTAAAAGAAAACAATGATTTTCTTTTATCTAATTATCTTTAAAAAAAATTATAGGGCTTATTTAATAATAACAATAATCCGATTTTTTTCTGATATATGTAAATACAGTGTGTCGCAAATTCAGCCTACAAGTATTGCTTTCTCGCTTAGTATACAAGATAGAGAAATGTTTAAATTGGGAAAGTTTTAGAAAATTTAATGCTGATTTTGACTGTGCAGTAAATTTTTTTTTTAAATTTAGCTCTGAAGATACAAGCGAAAAAGTGAAAATCGTCGATTTTAATTATTGCTTGTGATTCATTTTTTTAATTTTGATATGTTTTAAACAATGGCATTATTAGGACACATTAATTTTTTTCTCATATCTTTTTTTTGTTTTTCAGTAACTAACTAAAACTTTCGATTTTTATATGGCGTCCATCTTTGATTTTTTGATATTTAAATAGCTCTTTAAATTCCTATTTCAACAATACCCTACTTTCCATTAAGCAGTTTTGAAAAAAATTTACTGCACTGTCAAAATTGGCACTAAATTCTCTAAAACTTTCCCCATTTAAACATTTCTCTATCTTGAATACTAAACAAAATAGCAATACATGTGGACTAAACTTGGGACACACTGCATATTTAGTATATTTGGGCAAAAATATCCTTTTTTGCAATAATAACCGATAGCCGTTTTTCTAAAAGAAATATTTTCATTTATTTTTTCCTGAATCTCCGTGTAAGAAGGAACTTTACTGATCAATCTTAACAAGTTTTTTATACTTGTTATTATTTTTTTTTGGCTGGTAATACTCAATCTGTAGGTTATCAATTTAAATTGTATTTTAAATAAAGAAAATGTATGCCTATAACATTTAATAAATATGTAAATTTAATGCATCAGCAATAGTATGCCCTATTTGCTAAAATCATTTTGCTATTATTTGGTATTTATGGTAATACGATCCTAAAGATAATATTGGTGTCATTTTTTTCATTACCAAGCTTTTCTTTTCCTACAAATCGTTTATCATTTCTTGAAAATATGACTCGGTAATTTTCCTAGAATATATTTTAAAATTTCTAATTATACTTTATATACTCATAGTGGGTTGAATTTCAAAATTATTTATAACAAAAATTCTGTGAAATTTTATATTTATTCTTTAAATTTGATGTCGTTAATTTGTGACGTGATATGGAATGGCTAAAACAATACCAAATATTCTTGTTTTATATCATTAGCTGAAATTTTATACCAAAATTATCATTAAAAAAAAAGCTAACTGAAATATAGATCTTTAGACATAAGTTTTTAGAAATACAATTCTGGTCAAGCTTTACTTTAAAATACTTTATTTTATTAAAAAACTAGATATTTTTTTGAATAAAAATATGTACATAGAATTTTTTTAAAACATTGAAATTTACTGATTAGGAAAATAGTTATAGGACACAAGAGCATACTTATATGATGCATTGTAAACGCTTTCTTAAAAAATGTTGAAGTTTTGCGAATCGGTTGTTTTCCTTTTTGGGACAATTTAAAGAAATAGATGTTGCTTTTAACAAAATAATAAACGGTAATTTTGTAGCGAGCTCTTATCAAACCAAGTTTTTTATTAGTTAAATCACAGAAAGGAAGAATATCAGATAGCACAATATATCATAATTAATACACAAGTTTTCCTCATTCTCAACGATAGGCGCAAAGCCGTTGAAAAAAATTACGAATTAAGCGACAAACCGTCACAAACACACCTTAACATAAAGTCAGCAGGAGTCATTTTGTATTTTGTCATTTTGCAATGTTGCCAATTTATTGACAATAAAAATTATTTTTTGTTAAGTATATTTCTTACTACCAAATTGCGGCCGAAGCCGAAGCTGATGTGCGGCTTTTGCCACAACCCGTGGCTGAAATTGAAGCCAAAGGTTTTGATAAACTCAGGAAAAGAAACGGATTCCCCACTACCGTTCCTTGATGTTTTAGTAAGGCGATCCGGAAATATATTTGAAACATCAGTATATAGAAAACCAACACACACCGGAGAATACTTGAATTTCGAGTCTACTCATTCTGGCGCAACGAAAGAAGTTATAATAAAAACATTCTATAATGATGCCAAAACAATATGTAGCACTGACATTTTGTTAAATAAAGAAGTTAATAATATCAAGAAAGACCTGCGACAGAACGGTTACACCGAAACATTTGTTCAAAGAACAATTTCAAACTTTCGAAATAAAAACAGGTTATACATACAAATCAACAACAAGAAACGAAGATTCTTACTATACCTTACCTGCAAGGAACTTCTAAAAAATAAGATGAATAGTAAGAAAATATGACATCAAAGCAGCAAGAATAGTGATGAGCGAGACCGGTCTTGGTCTTGAGGTCTTGGTCTTGGTCTTGCAGCAAGACCAAGACCAAGACCAAGACTTCCTTTTCGCTTCCAAGACCAAGACCAGGGTATGCAAGACCAAGACAAGACCAAGACCAAGGTGTGCAAGACTACGCAAGACCAAGACCGACCTGCAAGACTCTTGCACTTCTGCAACTTTTTTTGATATTGTAATATTTTATTGTTATATTTAATATACAGAGGCATTTCATACAGACATGAAAAAAACTGTATCAAGAACTGTCAAAAGAGCCGATTATTTAATAAGTAAGAGTTTCTTAAATAAAATAATAATTAAATCGATCACTTTGTTCTTTTAGTTCTATAGTTCTTTAATAACGATAACGAATAAATTTAATAACATGTTTCAAAAATAATGAGATGGTGACTCAATGGTCCGACAAAGCTTGATATCTCCGAAATCGTTTAGGACAGAGAAAAACTAGGGGTACAAAAGTTTGGAAGCTGAATATTACTTTCATAATTTTAATTTTTTTTTTTTTTTTTTTTTTTTTTAATTAGCTATCAAGTGATGCCACTTACAGGGTGGATCAAAAATCTCCAAAATCCAGAAATACATTATTTTTGTTTCACACTGTAAGAGGTAGCACCATATAAAAAATATATTTGCCATGTGATAAAGGAATACTTTTTATATAAATGGATTGTAAAAATGACTTCCGGTTTAGACGGAAAAGTCAAAACCGAAAATAATATTTAAAAACCATCTACGTCGACATTGTTCCTATATAACAACAATTTCCAGCCTAATATACAGGGCGGCGATTTTTCTTAATTGATTTTTTCGCCATATTTTTTATTTTAGGGAAAAGCTAAAAATAAGGGAGTTTTTTGAGTGGCGGTGGATTAATAGAAAAATTCTGGAATAGAAAAAAATTTTTTAATTTTATGCCCATTTTGTCTATAATTTTTGTATGTTTAAATTTTCACTATAATGGACGATTTAGGAGATATCGAGCTTTGTCACACTATTGGGCCCCCTTGTACCTGCGATTGTTTATAAAGTATTTCTACAAACTTTGTACCACAATTTCTTAACCAATTTAAAGGTAAAAAGTTCATATAAACTGAAAAGTTTTTAAATAACTTTTTTTTTGAATCAGAAACCAATGATTACATATCAGAACAATTTTTTCTGCTCACACAATAAACATTTTTTGCATTTGCTTTAATTTTATCTGCTTCTTCAAAGTAAATTTATATAATTCTTATCCCTAAAATGTTTCTATATGCCACCAAATGTATAAAAGAAGGTTGTGTCTTAATTTAACCAAAAATAGAGCGCTATAAAGGGGTGGTTTACGCAAAGGCTGAGTAGGCTGAAGCCCAGGGAGGCAAATATTATGGGCGGCAAATTTACGATTAGTTTTTTTTAAAAAGGTAATGGTAAATTAATATATTTTTTCAATATTTAGCGAATAGATAAAAAAATCCTAAAATTTGTTTGTTTTAAAGAATTGTTAATTAATTTTCTGTATGTTTTAATTTTGTTAAATTTGTTTAATAATGTTTTATAAGAATTACTAGTGTAGTTTAATTTCAAAAAATATTGACATACTAGGGCGGCAAAAATGTATAAGCCTATGGGCGAAAAAAAATAAATCCGGCCCTGGCGCTATAAATAAATAAACGCCTTCATTAAAAGTATGCTTTTTAAACAAATAATTTAAATTTACGTTTAAGATTAAAACTGGTATATTTTAAAATTTTAAAGCAAAAAATATAGTCCTCATCTTAATTTATATTTAAGTATTAAAAAGATATATTTTATTCAAGATTGCTTAGTTTAAATAATTACTACGAAAAAAAAGCAAGACCAGCAAGACTCTTGCAGCAAGACCAAGACCAAGACCAAGACCAAGACCAAGACCAAGACCAAGACCAAGACTAGGCCGGTCTTGGTCTTGGTCTTGTTTTGCTCATCACTACTTAAGAAGTTTTCATGCTAAAACAAAACCGAATACTTTGAATGCGGGAAAAGAAGTTGTTTATCAAATACCTGTGAGCGTGGCAATCTATATATTGGTGAGACAAAGAGACCTTTAGAAGTTAGAATTAAGGAACATCAAAAACATACTCGAATGGGCGAGAACGACAAGTCAGGTGTTGCGGAACATGGTCTAAACATCAAAATATTCATTGGAAAGATGCTGGGATTGTTCTTAGAGAATCCTACTGGAAGAAATGAAAGTTAAAATAAGCTGCTATTATTAATAACAATTCCCATGTTTATAGTAAACCAAGTTTAGATATCTACGTTATTTGGCAACCTCTGCCCACTAACAGGAAAAAAGTCAAGCTCAGTAGATCATAAAAATGAGCAGTGGCCCGGTGATCAGAGATACTTACTGTTTGAAACGTTGTGAAAAAATTAAATAAAGACAATGGAAGACCGAGAAGAAGTTTTTATTTAACCTACAATATTGTCTAGAACCTTCAGTTGTGGTAAGTTGTGGTTAGTTGAAAGTTGAGTAAAAGTATAAAATTTTAAAATTATCGATGCAAATTATATTTTACTTCGTTTAATATATCAAAGAGCGTTGATAATTATTGTAAATAGATAATTAATATAAATAAATTGCATTTCAATAGGTTCTCGTTGGGTTATTTGCCTAAAATTTTTTTAAAAAATGGTGCCACTTTGGTCATGGTTCCGGGGTATAGCGAACTGAGCCTGCTCAGTCCTATTAATATAATAGCGACAAATATGTTTTTAATATTTTTTTAAAACATATTTGTCGCATTAATGTGCGCGTAAACTTTTTTTTTTGGTGGTTGTTTTTATATGTGAAGAGCCGGTCCTGAGTCAATGCACAGGTTGCATGCTTTGTACTTTGTATTCATTTACACAAAATCTTAGATTTCCAAAACTTTGTTATCATTGCAGTATCTTAATAGAACTGCTATTTTTAACTAAAGAATAAAGAAAAATCCAACTCTTATTTTCTAACGAAAAAGACAGTGTGGCAAAAAGCAATAATAAAAAAACCATTTAATGGTGTATTTTTTAATTATGTTATTTTAGGTTTCTATTTAAAAAGATTTAAAGCCGCCACTGTTTAAATAAAAATTCCACAATTTAAAATATCGAAGGTCTGTTTTGTAAAAGTGTAGTTATAAAAAGGGATTAGAAAAACAAACTTTCTCTCATTAATAATGATTTTCAAATAAAGGGGATTCGCACAAAATTCCAAACATAAAATGGTCCCATCCAGTCTGGCACTGTTCTTGATAAAAGCAGAATAAGATAAACTTGCTCTGGATATCCGTTTTACTTTGTTTCGTCAAAAGTTTTAAGCTATATATAGAAACAAAATTTTTATTTAAAACTTTTTTATATAAAGTGAAAGTGAAACAATTTTTGGTATTAATTATTTTGCAAAAAGCTTATTTTATACTTTTTTTAACAGTTTTAAAAGTGGCGTTTAAGACTCCTTTTTTAACTTATTGAGAGCGTTACCATTTTTTTTTCAGTTTATTTAGAATAATTTTTATAGTATTGCATTAAATCGATAACCAATTAGCAATTACCTCACAAATAATAATTAGAAAAGTCTTGTGATAGAAATTATATTTGCAGGGCTATTACCGTTTTTGTTTCTTTTTTATCTAATCAAACTTAAAATTAAAGTAAATATCTATTAACTACTAAACTAACAAAGTTTTAATAACCAAACTTTAAAAATTTCCAAATGATAGAAAAAGACAAAATAACGTGTTATTTGTATTATCTATTTTTTTTTGTAGAAGACCAACTTTTTTCTTTGCTTAAATATTAAAACTTACTTGTCTAAGATAGTCCACAAATCTAAAATGTGTCAACAAGCATTTAATAATACCCACAAAATAAACTGAGAAGCTTCTAGTATTTGGAAAAAGAAAAATTTTGTAAAATAACCTAAAATAAAAAAGTGCATTTATATAAATAAAGATAATTGTCCTAATACAAGGTTTTTTTAATAATTCATAAATACCTTTGCTTAATGCTCAGATGTTTTTTAACAGTAATAAATGCACCTATCACAACCGATTTATGGGGCATTTGTAACATTAAGTCATGAATTTTTGTATCACAATTAGAATTTTTGTAACTATTATTAAATTTTTAGTTATTTTTTTAGACAACTTTTCTCTTCAAAGAAGTCATAGCTCTTTACAAAAATGTTTTTTGATTCTTAAGGGTTTTTTCGGGTTTCTTTATTATTTTGTTTTAGGCGATCTGCAAAATGATAAAGGTCAATCGATTCTGTGTACGCACCTGATCTATTTCCTGAAACCAGGACCGAAGGGGTCCCATCTTGGTACTCAACAAATATTTTCCGATGCATAAATCCGCCGCAACAATATGAAATACATCTACAAGGCAGCCATCAGTTGTTCCTGGCTCATACTTATGGTCTAAGAGCTAGAGCTGAAAAATCATCGTCATCGGTGTAAAACATGTTCATTTAGTATTGTTAATTATGTTCTCGCGCAGGCTGACAACCTATTGGATACAGAGAGTAGCAATAAGGAATGAAAGTGCAAAATTTTTGAGAAAAAAATTGTCATCGATATTATGTCAGCCATTTTGGCCACTTAAAGTTGAACCCATAAGGTATCTAAATCCAAAAGGGCTGACAGTTAGATGGATACCGAGGGCAGTAAAACGGGCTCAAATTATCCCTCGCGCTTACTTTATACAGGGTATTTTTAAATTAAATGTTAATGTTTAGGGGGGAAATTTTTGGGTCCATTTTAAGAAGAAAACTTCATAGGAACCTATGTTCCAAAAGTCATTAATTTTGAGATACAGGGTGGTAAAATTTTTAAAAATAAGTTTTTTATTATTAATATCAGTAATACCACTTAAGATATTTTAGTAAAATTTGGCATACATGTACCTACTATGTATCAAGATGCATTTTTTAGGGTACTATATTTTTTTATTTCCACCAGTGGCGTTCGTACGGAATTTGACCTGCCTATTTAGGCAGATATTGATGGTACGGCACTGATTTCTCTTAAAATAAAAACTATTTTTGAAATCCCCAATCATTTATAAGCAAAGTTGATCACTTGTTTTTTTTTCAATCCGATGCACGGTTTTTTCTTACAAAAATAGACACTATTTCTCTTCATGATCATAACAATATCGGTAAACAATATCACCATGCAAAAAAATATCTAGATTTATTTTCTAGGTGAAAACCGTGCGTCGGGCTAAAAAAAAATCAAGAGATCAAATCTTCTCATATTTTTTTTAGTCCGACGCACGGTTTTCACCTAGAAAAATTAAATCTAGATATTTTTCATGGTATTGACCGATATTGTTATGATCATGCAGAGAAATGGTTTTTATTTTAAGAGAAATCAGTAACGTACCATCAATATCTGCCAAAATAGGCAGGTCAATTCCATACGAACGCCACTAGTGGAAATAAAAAAATGCAGTACACTAATAAATGCATCTTGATACATAGTACATGTGCGCCCAATTTTATTAAAATATCTAAAGTGGTATTACTAATATTAATAATAATTGATTTATTTTTAAAAATTTTACCACCCTGTATCTCAAAACTTAGGACGTTTAGAACATAGGTTTATATGAAGTTTTCTTCTTAAAATGGACCAAAAAATTCCCCCCTTAAATATGAACATTTAATTAAAAAACACCCTGTATAAAGTAACCGCTCGGGATAATTTGACCCCGTTTTACTGCCCTCGGTATCTAACTGTCAACCCTTATGGAGTTAGACACCTTAGGGGTTCAAATTTAAGTGGCCATAAGGCTGACATATAAGCTATGACGATTTTTTCCCAAAAATTTTGCACCTTCATCTCTTATTACTACCCCCTGTATCCAATAGGTTGTCAGCCTGTGCGAGAACATAATTAACTACTAAATAAACATGTTCTAAGGGAGAAACTCCATATTACTGATGACGATGATTTTTCGGCTCTAGCTCTTAGTCTATTAGAATCACAAGGAGAATACCGATCAAATAAGTAAGTTTAACGATGACCACTTAAACTGTATACATTACAGCCCAGCCAAAACGATGATCACTGGGTTTAAAAGCGCGGCTATTAAATAGGTTTCCGAATCCAAAGCTAACTCTTTTTTTCTAGGAGAATCTAGGTGCACGTAATTCAAGAGGCCGAGGTGTTTGGATAGGAACTTGACCCTTAACTTACATAAGTGTTTTTGGTATGATAAGTTAGACATGGACGAATAAGGCAAAGAATTAGACAGTCGAACAGATTTGCATGAGATGCAGTAGATGGTAAAAGTAATAAGAGTGAGGCAGAGGTTAACAAAATTTTGTTCGAAAAGACCTAATATCTAGATGCGAGGTACTTGCTACTACAATTACTACCCTTGCTACATGTTCACACACTTTAGCCAATTATATAGATAGAACATCTAAATCATCAGGTGCAGCTTGTATTCTTGCTGAATGTAAAAAACGCAAAAAATTTAGTGAATTTTTAGACCGATATATTTTTGTACCTTTTGCCGTCGAGACTTTTGGTCCCTGGGGCTATGAAGCCACAAGAGCCTGGTCAGGAAAACTGCCTCCCAAATTTCTTCTGATAAATCTCTAGCTTAGCGTAGCTTCATAATCCAGAAAATAAGTCTTGCGTTCCAAAGAGGTAACGCCGCTTCAGTGATGGGTACTTTTCGGGAAGAGACAGGTTTGGTGGGGATTTAGGTTTATTAATATATTTTTTAATAATTATTAATATATCTTTTAAATAATGTTTTACTTTAATTATTATATATTGTTTATTGTATTTACCAAATAAATATTATTTATTATTTATGGCAGAAAAAAAAAGAAATAATAGAGTTACATTTAATTAGGTAACCAAAAAACAAGAGAAAAAACTAAACACGTACATAAATAGTGTAAAATAACTAGACTTTGCGACCTGTAAAACTTCATTAAAATGTTTGGCGCGATTAAAACATCAAACAAAACAACAAAAACGTGTGGGACCGTAAAGTGGACTCTCGTTGACCTAAAATAATTAAACATAATATACGGCGACTTCTAACAAATCCGTTATAAGAGGTTCACTGGCTGGCCACCGGAATATATAAAACCATTTCTCTCTTTCATTTTATTAGTAATGATGTAACCGTGACACCTGTTTTCTCTTTCTATTTTGCATTTTGTTTTCTTTTATATTTTTTATAACAAGTATAGTCACGTAGTGACCAGACATCAAACCGTAAACTGTTTTAAAGGTGGGTCCTATACAAGGCGTTTCACAAATTATTGTTTGGTAAATTGTAATGGGGTTGATATTAAAGGTCATAATCACATGACCCAAAAAAATGTTCGACATGTAGCTGGATAAACAATACGGTATATGCCACTGATGCTTTAGCGCAGGTTAAAATTAGCTAAGAATTTCTCAGCAATCCAGTAAAAACAAAACAGTTTAAAGCCAAGAAATGTATGTTAATTGAAAAGACACTTGAGGAGTTCTTTCCTAAAATTAAATTGATAATATTTGTTTTTGTGACCAATTTATACCACTGATTTATGTTTCCTTAAGAGCCTCACTGGGCTTAAAATATATTTCCTTCTTTCCTTCTGACTATATTTAGTAGTTCAAATTAGGACAGAAAATTAAAATGAGCTAACATTATAGATAGAGAAAGCATTTCATTCATAAACGCAATCGAGAGCTGCTGCCAACATGTTTTTGTTTATTATTGGCGAAAGAATGGTACAATCATAGTTTGTACTTACTTGTGAAATGATAATATAGGAATCATATAACACACTTGGCACTGCCTTGCCATTTTAATTTATTAAAAGTACTTACACAAAACTGAAATTTATACAATTGTCACAAAAATTACCCAAACAAAAAACATTTAGACTAAAACGCCATATTAAATGTGTCATCTGTCGAGCGAAGCCATGGATTCTAGAGAAGTAAAGGATCACCCACTCTGTGTTATAAAAATGGCCCTTCACTTGCAGATGGCGTTGTGTTCCAAAGGGCCGTTTTTAAACTTAACTTTATATATTGCGGTCAAGGTCATTGTTTCTCATTGGTTCCTTAAGCTACACTCAGCGCCTCCTAGTAAGGGTCACTTTTTGAGCGAAACAGCCATAAAAGAGGGTGAGGGTTTACTTCTCTAGAATTCATAAGCGAAGCTGAAGGTGACGGAAATACCCTTCTACGAAAAATCCGCTGTTGTCACGTTGTCGCACCTTTATTAGTAGCTGTCCAAAAAGACAATATTATTTTGACATCATTACTTTGCTGTGTTATACTATATAGTAATAAATATAACAAATATTATTTACAGTTTAAAATACAATAGTAGGGCTTATTTTGATGTAATTTTAGGAATAAATTAAATAAAATTTAATGATAATATACTACCAATAAATGAAACAGAAAGATACTTGGCAGCCACGCTTTACGACAAAATAGTATCTGTAGTAACCATTTTCCCGGGTTTTGGTGGATTTTATTGTTTCAGGTTCATTCATCGCTAGGCACAACCTTAGAATGTGCGTTTACGATGCCACGTTTACGCCAAATCGATGCTTTTTCCAGTTAAACTGACAGCTCATTGGAAAATTCTTTAACATGATCCCAGCCCAGGTACAGAAATGGCGAAGGCAGCTTCTGAAAATTTACATTTTATTTAAACAGAAAAAACCGCATGATAGCGCCCGACTTCATACTGCCCAGTGGGCGACAAATATCCTTAAAAACTTGCATTGAGAGGTTTTTTGATATTCACCCTATAGTCCAAATTTATTACAATGTGATTTCATACCTATGGACCCATGAAAGAGGTATTGGACGACTCAAAATCTTACGACAATAAAATAGTTGTTCAGTTTGTGCATAAGTAGCAACCAAAAACATTCTTTAAAAGCGGCATTATAAAACTTTCACAATGATGGCAGAAGTGTATTGACTTAAAGGTAAATACTTCAAAAAATTATTTTAATAATCATATACCCAATGCTTCTTAATAAAAAATGCAGTCAAATTCTAGTTTATATTTGAACAACATATTATTTTGCTGAAAATCTCAGCAATCCAGTAAAAGAAAACAGTAACTTTATTTAAGATGCCTGGACATGTCAATTGAGTTCATGATTCTTAAAAACTTTTGCCTAGAATTAATAAAACTGATTTTTAGTACATCTTTATGAATAGTACAAATACTGACTTGTTTTTGTAGCTAAAATCAAACCAAGAAAATGTAACACTTAAACCTAGTAGCATCTCTTCCTTAAAAGTTAATTGACAAAAAATATCTATTTGGGAACACTTTTTTTTAGATTTACTAATAGTCAAATTAAAAGGCAATATGCTCTCGCATTATAACTTACTCATAATATGACTAAGGCATTTCTGTATTTTATGATATAACTTGTTTTTTCAACTACACCTGTATTTATTAAAACTTTTATTTCTTCTAAAACTTTATATCAGATTTGTTTCTAAACTTTGGGAGCGAAAACTACATTGGTTCTATCAGTAAGCAATTATTTAGAGGGGATGTTGGATATTTTAAGAGCAACTTGCTACTTCTGCTTATTTATTGATTTGTCCATAAACAAAACGTATTTATAAATAGTTTGCAATAAAACTACAAAATTGCACAAACTAATAGTATGTTATAATAGTAATCACAACCTTGCTGATACAATAATTCACTATCGGACATTTTGTTATATATTTTGCTAAAACAAATAAACTTTTTTTAAACGATAAACAATCTTTAAACGTTACTAGTTTTCAGGCAGAGAGGTTTTCCACTGTAAGGTAACAAAGTGAGAACGCAGTAAAAGAAATAAAAGAAAATTTAATTATTGATAAGTTTTCTTAATAGCAGCTTGACTTACTACTTGAAGGAAAAGCAAATAATTAAAGACACGCAGTTGCTTGTAAAGGATATTTACGGCTGAACGCAGAGGCAGAAGATAAAGAAATATTGAGGCCGAAAACCTAGTTATAAATAATTCAAAGGTCATTGCGAAGTTTTTTGTCACCCTTATTTGTAACTTTTGTGCCCTCGTTCTTAATTAACACAGGAATAAAAGTGGTCTAAGGAAGTTGTGGTTGAATGTAGAAAATATCTACCATTCTAGGTTTTGCTAAATATTGCAAATAATGCATATGTGATTTTTACATATCATACAGTACCAACATAAAATCAAAAAGTACATTAAGTAAACTTAAAGTGTCATCAATAATATTTGTTTAAAAATGTTTCTTGGTAAATTTTCGCAAGATCTGCTTATTTTGTGTTTTTTTTTTAAACTAAAGAAAACCTAAACAATACCTTAAAAACACAATATTAAAGTTTCTATTGTATCATCAGGTCAATCAAGTTTTTGTACCATTTTCTCTATTAGTTAAATCCTTATTCCAAATTGTATATTTTATTCTCATGCTAAAATCAATAGTTTAACTTAGAACTCCCTTGTCTTGATATTTTATTAGAAAAGACTTTAAAACTAAAATTTACATAAAACCTGCATATACAAACAGATACTCAAACTATAACTTAATTAATCCAATATAGAAAGAAATACATATTTATACGATAAAATAAAAATATTTTTTTCCAATCAAACTCACACAGAAAATAACTGACACAAGCTGTAGTAAATATTTATATTTAAAATAGGTAATCCCTACAATTTTTTAAATGAAAGTTTTTTTTTCAGTTTAAACCACCAAACTTAAGACAAAATCGGAACAGAACTTTTCTTCTTCTTCTTCCCTGGGAGCCGTCTAGATTTACTACCGAAGACAGCGCAGCCTCTTGGGCTTTTTGTGGCTAATCTCCCATTATCTTTTTTACCAATCCTCCCATTAGTCCTTCTACATGTCTGTATAACCCCGAGACTGGTATATTCCTGTGGACTTGGTTGCCCAAATAATGATTGTCTTTTGTGATTCAACGCTTAACATTCGCACAGGATATGGTAGGCTGTTTCTTCCCCCTCGTCGCACATTCTGCAACTCGGGTCCCCGTTGCATGAGCCTTTCTTGTATAACAGAACTAGTACAAATATGATTCTGTCAAAAGAAATTAAATGAATAGATGTTACATTTAACATCATACTGTTTCTAAAACACAAAGGGTTACTTAATAAACAAAATAAAAAAAACTAACTTGTTCTCAAGTAAAAACTTATTTTACCACAAATAATATAGTTGAAATATATATACATCTTCAAATGGGATAAATTTTATAAAGGAGAACTTTAGATACTTTTTTTAAAAAGATTTTAAAAGTGTTTTTTAGGAGATCTGTATTCAGTAGTGTCAATTGATGGACTGGACCGCGGTGGTCCCATCCATCTATTTTTAAAATTATGGAAAACGCAATAATCTTTTATCTCTTAAAAATCTGTACTTAATGGGTCACCTGGTATACCAAAATCGTTCAAATAACGGTGTGACCTCACTGACGTAACCACAATTTTACGATCGAAACATTGTGGCACGTGATGGTAAATAATTTGTTTATTCGAGAATTTTGTTTGGCAAATAGGAAGTGTAACTATTTTAATCGATTTTTTTTGGCGTAATCGTTATAAATCCGTTACGGCAGATAAATTTGAACTAAAGAAGAATGTATACACGCATGTATAAAATTTTTCACACAAATATGTATGTTTTGAATGGAAAATGCAAAAATTATGTAATTTTTAGGACTATTTTTCCTTTAACTATTGTTTTCTGGGTTAAGGCATAAAAACGTTTAATATATGTATCGGGTGATTTAGCTCAAATTTCCAAACATTAAAGGTTATATTGGCCAATGTTAACAGTATCAAAAAAATAAAAAAAGCCTTTTTTAAAAATTCCACCTAAATTCGTTGGCCCATACATGTAAACTTTAAATGAAAAAGGTTTGACGATCAGCGATCCAAGCTGCATTGTTGTTTACAGAACATGTATATACTGTTTATTTGCGATCTAAACTTTTACGGTGTTTCCAATTTTTTCATTTAATTGTTGGTTTGCTTTATTTAGTTTGTGTTCAAAGTTTGTTTCTTTAGTTTTGTTTATGTTAAATTATATGACTTAAACCGTGTGACTTATTTGAGAGGTTTCAAGAAATATATTTACCTAACTAAAGAAGGCAAATTAAAGGGTAAAACAATGGCCTTATTACTACTGCTAAGACTTGGTGATAAGCAGCAATAAATTTAGTTCTTATTTTACACAATTTCAATTGGTCGAGCATAAATATACATACAAAGATTTCGAGCGTTTGTTATAATAATCAAAGATATCTACATGTTTTATGTTTTATTAAATATAAAGAAATATTTTAAATCTTACTTTATATACTTTTGTAAAATAAATTCATTTTATTTAATATCTAAGAAGATCGATTTCTCCAGCCTCACCATTTGTCAAATTTTAGTTGTCCAGTTAACAGAGGACCGCAAACAGTATTTTTTTTGCACTGTTTATTAATTTATTTTTTGGTTTATTTTTTGGCTAATAAACGCATAGTTAAAATTAAAAGAGTTTAAAAATATCCAAAAACATGTTTATATTAAAAAAAATGTAAAATGTATTAAATTGTATAATGCTGTATAAAAAAGTTAATAAAACCATTGTTGTTGATTTTTAAAAATTGGTAGTAACATTTGAGTTTACTTTAATTAAACAGTTTTGTTTGGGTTAATATTATTGCTGGCATTTAGGGTGTTTCATGAGGCAATGTCAATACTTCAGGTATGTTTTCAGGGTCCAAACATAAACATAAAAGTCTATACAAATATAAGTCCGCAAGGCTTTCGTTTTCGAAATAAAGAGTGTTAAAGATTTTTCTTTGAAAAAATTTTTTTTTTTAATTATAAAACCTTATGTGTTGCTGAACATAATTAAAGAACGATAATTTAATTGCAAATTAAAATACATATTGTTTAATTATACATTTTGTATTATTTTTTTTTAAATTTTGCTATAATAAAATCAGAAGCGTCGTAAGTTTTTTAAATCCAAATATCTCGAAAACGGTTGCTCACCTCAACTTTTAACAGGTATACCTTTTTGAGGTAAAAATGACAAAACAATTATTTAATTTACATAAGAATGTAATACAGGACCGTACCGAAAAACTGTGATTGTTCAAAATAATAAAAAGACGTGTAGGTGGCACCCCCTACAAGTAAGAGCCGTACTAAGATTAGATTTGAATCCGTCATACCAAAAAACCCTCGGATACCAATTTTTGCTTCAATATTTACATTAGCATAGATTTTATTTAAAAAATAGAAAAATTAACTAAAAACTTTAACACCCTGTATTTTGAAAACGAAGGCCTTGTGGCCCCATATTTGTATAGACTTTTATGTTTATTTTTGGACCCTGACTACGTACCCGAAGTATTGACATTTTTTCCTGAATGATGCTGGCCATTTGGTTTTAACCAGTGCCATCACACACACACACACACACTCCTGAATCACCTTGTATATAATAGCAATGAAATCAGTTGTAGGTTGACCTGTTTTTCAGCTGACGATCATCATAGCATAAATGTTGCATCATATGATAACACTTTCTTTCGCGTCGTGCGGTTGTCATTTACATCTTATGTAGTTTCATCAGGATTTGCCTTTTATGTAAAATTACTTTAAGATTCAATCGCCAAATCAATATCTTTTTCATTCTTAAAGAACTTTTCTTTTCATTGACAAATACAAAATTTATCATTTGTAAAAAATTCTGTCCCGAAAAGGTTGTCTTAATGTAAGGAAATATCTTCTTTTAAAAAAAACTTATTTTTGAGCAAAAAAACATCCGTTTTGGTTCAATATTTAAATTATATACATTTTTCTAAGGATTGGAAAGAAAATGCTTGTTTTTTCTTTAGCATTGCTACTTACAACATTAAAAATTTTGCTAAAAAAACAAGATTTCTTTAAGAAACAGTATCAAATTAACTAATTTAGGATTTTTTATGTGCCATAACTCTTGCGCCATTTGCCGCATTTTTTAATTCACTAAATATTATTTTTTAAAGTGCCCTATAATAAAAAAACCTGTATTAACCTTGTGTGTAAAAAACAAACCCAACAAAGAAATGTGGGGCTTAATTCCTCAGCACCGATTAAAGCAAACAAATTATGATTACTTTAACCAAGACAACAATCATGTAGACTAATTAATTCAAGTCGCAAAAGAACTTGAACTTTTAATTTGACCATGACATTGAATTAAAATGTCTGCTACTATACATAGTTTATGCACGCGAATAGTTAAGAAAATTTACAGTTAGCCACTTGAGAACCCCATATTTCCTCTTGTTTACAGTTCTTTGGTGTTTGAGCTTATTTTTGTTTACATGTATCATAAAACTTGCCTTGTAATAGAAATAAATAGGTTAACAGGATACCTCCGAAAACATTTTAATATGCAGTTACTCGTACAACATTGTAAAGCAATAAGTTTTAAGAATGTAGAAATAAGCCTAAGAACAGTGAAAAAATATATATACACCAATTTGCAGACTAATTCTGGAATATAGTCATACACTTAAATCTTAAAAAATCATCAATAATAAACATATCAGTCGCAGAAACTTCATCCTTACTGACTGATGAAAAATTTCCGAGAATATTTCCTGAAATATATCGAAACTTTAAAAATATATGGAAATATTGTAAATATAAAAAAAAAACACAAAACTTAAAAAACTTAACACTGATTAAAAGTTTATTAAAAGTAATATAGTCAGATTCGGCCGGATATTTACGAGAGCATAGCTCAAGTGATTTTGAGAAACAAGTTAGATTTTCGAAGTATTCAAAACCAGGCAAATATATTTGGCTCACAATCTAAGTACAAATGGTATGACGGTTGCGCGAATGAAAAAAAGTTAAAAGCGGAATGATAATTAATTACTTAACAATATAAAATACAGTCGCTACTAAGGTAACAATGGATGACACGATGGATAGAACCGTAAACTTACCGTTTTTTTAGCCAGTAACTTTTTCCCTTCCATCCGATAGCAAATTTCGATTTTTGACATTTTAAATGGGGTTACTTATACTTCATTAAAATTGTCATCCAAAACTTAAAACGCAAAAGACAATAATATAAATAAACATTTAAGTATTGAAAATACAAAGAAAACAGTGACATTTATAAAAAAGTAATTACACACGACCACGAGACACAAGTTGTGCAACTTGATCAAGAGGCCTATCTTCATCGATGTCATCCACACCCTGAATATTGTATTCAACATCAATGCCGTCTTTACTGGAGTGCAATTCAACTTCTTTAAAAGCAAGCAATAGCCAACAAGCAATGATCGGTGAATCTCCGGGAACGAGATATAACTGTTCGTAATCGTAATATGATACGTACTTTTTCGGAAATTATTTTCCAGTGTGAAATTTGTACTGCACAAAAGTATAAGAAATATATAGAAATTTTTGTTTTGATGGTTTAAAGCGCATTCTTATTTTTCGATCTTTTTAAAATTTTCAATATTTTCAATATGTCCGAGACACGTTCGAATATTTCCAATATTTCCATTTCCGTGGAAATATTTCTAATGGAAATATTTTCATTTACAACACTACTAACGTATAATCAGCAACACAGGACTGCCTCAGACTTCTCTCCATAATGCTAGTAATGAGCTCCTCGACCAGAGAATTCAAATCTAACCCATTCTTCAACAATTACAACTATTTAACAATAATTTTTGAGAGAAACCGCATATTATGTAAACAATAGCTTTGTTTTTGAATTATTTAATAACCCGATTCAGAATTAGAACTGATTCCGGATTGGTTCAGGATTGTTTAAAAGCGCTGTCCAGTTGTTTGCCAGTTCCGGATTTTAATTTACTTCGAACTACTTTTCACAGGTGAAAACTAACGTTTACGTTTTCTAACCTAGCTTGTTAGATTTCTATTTGTTTATGATAAAATTTTCACAGAAAAAAAGCCAAATGTATATAATAAATGGTACTACTAATTTTATTTATTTTTAAATTAACAACAAACTATAAAGAATTATTTTCTAATTTTTTTTGTTAAGTTCAACCAAGTCTAACAATTTTTCCATATCCTCAATATCTGACGAAAATGGTCCGACATGAAAGATCAAAGAAATTACTTAACAGGTATATAAAATATATAAAAATTGGAGAAACATATTTTTACTGTAATACTACGTTAGATTGCTTTTTCACACAAAAAGAAAACAGCTGACCATATAGATACCGCCCATGAAGAGCCGAACCAATTTTTTAGTTTGAACAAAAATCCAAGGATTACAAATTCAGTAACGAATCAATAATAAACCGATCCGATGTGATCCGCAAACTCGGAACTGTTACTAAATTCAGAGTTTTATTAACGGCGAACGCCATTTTTTTAGTGCACATGCAAATAGTCACTAAACTGATTAGAATCGCACCTGCGAAGCTAATAGAGCCTCATTTTGGAACAAGAGGAAACTGGCCTCTAAGACACAAATTTTCTATTCATATTTGAAAAAATTCTTTACCTACAAATTGGTAATTTGTTATCACATTATAATCAGCATCAATGTACTATTACTTATTTTAGTTTTTTCTTAAGATTGTTTTACATATTATATTTTTTATAACTTTAAAAAAATAGTTGTAAATTTGTAAAAATAACCACGGCTGAAGAACTTCGATTGAGGACTTTTAAAAAACTTATAATGAAAACGTTAAGCAGAAACATTTTTTGAATAAACCTGTTTCTAACTTTTTAAACTTTGGTCACAGCTTTGGTATTAAAATACTCTTAAGGAAGCTCGAAACAATTCCATAAACAAGGTCTTTATTATATTAATACAATAAAACTTTTAAACATTAAAAAGCTATTTTATTTTGAACTAATATATTATCAAGGAAGTCTTTCAAAATTTAATTAATATATCCCAAAGAAAAAAGCTTTAATTTTGTTGTTTCCCAACGAATGATAATCAAATAAGTCACTCTGTTCCAATATCTTTGTAATATCGGTAACAATCCGTTTATTTATTCTAAAATATTCAAAATTTTGTGGGTTATTGCCAGCGTCATCACTGTTAGCTCGACGGTACATAATTAAAATAATCATAATCTCTTTCTAACGAATCATCGCTATAATACTATTCGGGAAGAAAATCCATTTTATAAAAAACAAATTTGTGTTAACAAAAACAAAACTTTAAAAGATTTGTTAGTAATCTTTAAAGAAAGTTTGGAAACTTTTCCAGCAGTTACCAACGTGTTTTTAGCATTTAAAATCTACTGCTGGAATCACAAACAACAGTAAAACGTTAAAAACTCTGCTCTGTTGAAATGACAAATTTGACATTCCTGGCAGCCTGCTAAGACAATCTTATTGATTAAATCAAATAAGTTGTACTTTCTTTATTTTTTTATAACTTGTGACAATAAATAAAAATATGACACAAAATATTATCGAAGACAGGTTAAAGTGATCATCAAAAACTTTACAAACCTTAAAAAAAAATCCTACAAGGATGCAAGGTTAAAAATGTGCATGCATTTTTAACCAGAAATATAACAATCCTGCAAAAATACAGCCCATTCAAGATATTATTTTTATTTTCATAACCATACGTCTATAATACATGATTTTAAAATAAACAGTTCTTAAATTTCTTCTTTTATCTTATACTTAAACGTTGAATCTTACTATTTTTTTAAATAATAAAAGCAGAATTAAACTGCTGAAAAGGCAAAAGTATAGTGTATTAGTTAACAAAATAAATGCGTTATCTACTAAGGTGTTGCATCTACAGTAATTAAAATCATCTCAACTAAAAAATGTCAGTAAAAGTTTTAGCGACGTCCCTTTTTTAATTAGGTGCTTATTGTTCTGTTACACTACCATGTGGTGTAAAAATGTTTCTTTGTCGTGTCTATAAAAAAATAGTTCCACCACTGATACAGTAATGCGCCTTAGAGCGCGTACCCATAACCTAAAATTGATTAAATACTGCCAACTTTGGCCAAGTTCTTTATTAGCATCTCGAAGGAGAAGGGTTGAAAAGAAATTGAGTACCATGGGTACTCAATTTCCTTTCAACCTCTTGCTTCTGCCTTGACAACATTTATTAAAACCAAAACTTAGATACTTATTCCAAATGCATCAAAATAATGTACTTTCTTAGCCTAATCAAAGCCAATCCTTTAGTTTGTTGACAAAAACACAAGCCAGAACTTTTAGTTTTTTTTTACAAAAACAAAATTGAGAAGCACAGCCAGAAAAGCCTAAAATTTTTCTTGTTGCAATTTTTCTACCTGCGTACGCGCACTTTCTGGTTTTTAAAAATAGGGCAAGTGCTATTTTGGTGAGTATTTTGTTGATTTATAAGATACAAACTTGAACATATTTTGACAGCAGTTAACTTAAGCTAAAAGAGCCTCATACGCGGGTTAAAATATACCTGGATAGCTGAAAAATTCATCTGTGTATTCATTTTATACTTAAGAATTTTAGAAATAATTTTTATAAACTAGTAAGTAGTTTACCTTTTTGTCAAAATAAATTGCAGCAACAAACTTAAAACTTTGAAACAAAATTGCGTGTAAGAAAAGTTGCAGCAAAAAAATGCATACAAAAAAATAGTTTTTAAAGTTGCGCCTCAAACTTCCAAAACACCTATATGTTTTGTGTGCTTCCAGTTATTACAAAAATGTTTATTTAGCTTTTTTTTAATCGTCCAAAGTGCAGCATGGAGCAGCACCTCACAGTGCGGCGCAGCGCAGCAAAATGCTGCCTATATTTATTTTCATGTAATTAAATGAGTCCGTTCCCACCTAAGCAGAGCGTCGCTGCGCGTCGCAGCACAACGCCTCGCAGCAAAATTTTAATTCGTCTATGAGCGTTGCCACGCGTCATTGCTGCTTATGACAGTGTTGCGCCGCTTGTTGACGGGCAAGTGGAAATAACGATGCGCCAAAGCGTACGAAGCAAGCAGCGACTTGAATATCTTATTTTTTCATGTAATTAAATGAGTCCGTTCCCACCTAAGCAGAGCGTCGCTGCGCGTCGCAGCACAACGCCTCGCAGCAAAATTTTAATTCGTCTATGAGCGTTGCCACGCGTCATTGCTGCTTATGACAGTGTTGCGCCGCTTGTTGACGGGCAAGTGGAAATAACGATGCGCCAAAGCGTACGAAGCAAGCAGCGACTTGAATATCTTATTTTTTCATGTAATTAAATGAGTCCGTTCCCACCTAAGCAGAGCGTCGCTGCGCGTCGCAGCACAACGCCTCGCAGCAAAATTTTAATTCGTCTATGAGCGTTGCCACGCGTCATTGCTGCTTATGACAGTGTTGCGCCGCTTGTTGACGGGCAAGTGGAAATAACGATGCGCCAAAGCGTACGAAGCAAGCAGCGACTTGAATATCTTATTTATGCTATTTTTTGCTTATTTGTTTGTGGAAGAAAGAAGTATGAATGGATAAACAGCGTATAAAATTCACCTTCTTCGAGTCTTGTACGAAAAATATCATGTCCCAATATTTCCGTTTTTTTCTCTTTTGCTTTTTTATACTCATCGCATATAGCTAGTTCAACTAGCAAGTTGCCTGCCGACGATGATGATTTTGGGTTCATTTTATTTTGATAAATCAATTTAACTGATGAGGTGCATATTACATTGCTGCTTTGCTTAGCGATGCTGCTGCAGAATGCTGCTTAGGTGGGAGTGGTGTGTGAAAAAATGCTGCAAACGCTGCGCCGCCTCGCGCTGCAAAGCGCTGCTTGATGCTGCTTAGATGGGAATCGGCCTTTAAACTGCGATTTAAAAAAAAGTATACATTGGACAGCGCCCGCCTTTAGCTCTCTTAAGAACATGTTATATATAATTATTTTCCCGAAGATAAGCTTTCCAACTTTAAAAGGGCCTCAGTTATAATGTTTTTATAGTTGTCAATTTTAGCGGTTTTTCCGACTTTTCTTCACCAAAAATGCACCAAAAAGGATTAGCAAAAAAACCATTTTCAGTGTTTTTTGATTCTCTACAAAAGTACCATTAAAAACATTGCGGTTAAATTACGTTTTAATTAAAATTTTTCATTCTAAAAGAAAAAATGGCTATTTTTGACAGTTTTTTTCATATAAATTAAAAAGAAAAGGAAACTTTTGTACGGATTTAAGGTCCTAAGCACCTTTTTTTATAAAGTGATACTGGTGGTTTGCTGTTAACTTTTAATTACCAAAACAGCGTCCATTTTGCTCTGTAAACTGTACTATTAAGACAAAGCCTGGTAGTATCTTTAGTAAAAACATTCCACGCACCATGACTTAGCTAATGCCGTTATTAGTAATTTTAAAATACGGTGTCAATAGACCTATTTCATTTTATACTTACTCTGCAAATGAAAACTGTATATTTTACTGTTTCTGTGAAATACAAACTGCTTGTTCCGTATTATCTCTTAATGCGTTTTGATTGATCCTTTCTTTCGATGCATACATTTACATAATTTGATTTACTTTGAGTTTCAACGAAACCCACTTAAATATATTTTAACGGGTATTAATGGTACTATAAATATTAAAAACTTTTTAAAACCTATTTAAAAGGCAAGAACAAGGTGCTTTACTTTTTAGCCGTTGTCTTTAAATATAGCTCTTATTCTGTTTAAGTTACAAATTAACCTATTAGTTCAGGAAACGAACTATTTTGCCTACCAATTTTTTTAAAATGCATGAAACGTCTTCAAATTTTGACAGTAGGTATGTATGTAACGAATAGTCCAAGGATCAAAATCTATATCATGCCGAAGGGCGCCTTTATCTTGGGGGTGGTTGCCAAACCTTCTCAGAGGTGGATTTTTTTTATATATATTTGACCACAGGAATCGATAGAAAAATTATTTCTTAGCAAACAATGTGTTATGCATATTTTTTGTAAAATGCGTACTTTTTGAGTTATTCGCGATCGAGTTATTTGTTTTTAATTTTAAACACAGGAATCAATAAAAAAATGATTTCTAAGCAAAAAATGTTTTATGCATGTTTTTTGTAAAATGCATACTTTTTGAGTTTTTCGTCGATAAAATTAACGTTTTTAATCGGTTTTTTGCAAATAACTCGATAAGAATGCATTTTATCAAAAAAACTGTAAATAACAAAATTTTAGCTTCAATAGAAACCAAGTTGTGGTTTGTTAAAGGTTAGCTGTTATTCATCAAACACAAAATCTTAGAGTTTTAAAGGCAAATAATGCAAAGTCTACGTAACTTTTTTAAAGCATTTGCAAAGATCTTTCTTGTTTTTAAGGTTTGTATCATAAAAATTAAGTGAGTTATGTTAAAATAAGATTTTAGCTAAAATTTTATGAGTACAAAAATCTTCGAAAACAACCTCCTAATTACCACCCTAATTAAAATAAGTCCTAGCCCCCTTTTTCAGTTCTCTTTATCTATGTATCATAAATGCATTCTAAAATTTTAATCGATTTAAATTGCTTATTTTTGAAAAAATGCAGCTGCAAGTAAAAATCAAATTTTAGAATTTTAATAAAAAATTACCTTTTCTCGAAAATAACTCAAAAACTAAGGGAGATACGTAAAAATTACTAGGGTATCAAATTGCATATTTTTAAATTACAAATATTTTTTTTATTTATTTTTTTAAATTAACTGTATGACGGAAATAAAGTGAGATATTAACGTTTAAAACGCTGGTGTAAAGACGAGCACTACATTTTTTCAATACTGTGCTCGTGCCCAGCAATGGCACGACTAAGATTCACAATCCTCGGCAATGACACCTTGTTGCCGGCGGAGGTGAAAGATCTCTCTCCCAACAGGATCATCAGATTAATTAGGAGTCTGGACCTGGTGGGAGAAATATAAAAAGGTGTGAGCCACAATAGACCGATCGGTCGCGGTGGAAGGGTGTTATACCCACTCACTTTAAACCTACTTACCTAACTACCTTGTTTCAGCCCTTTAAACTTACCCCTTTAAAAAAGTAGGGGCTTTAGACAACACAACACAACAAAATGGGTTTTTAAAGAACTTTTTATCACAAAAACTAAAGGAGTTAGAATGTTAAAAGAAACAATTTTTTGAAGCATTCTTAATGCGATTCAATGCACTTTTTAAAAAATCCGCGGTTTTGTACTATTTTTTGCATTGTAAGATTGTAAGGGGTAAGTTTTAAGGGATTAAAAAAAATACAAAATTAAATTAGTAATACTTTTGAGCAGTCACATTTTTAAATTACAACTCTGTGACAATATGTTAATTTTTTTAGGGTAAACATTTTTTTAAATTAAATTATAATATAAGTTGATTTTCAAGGATTGAAATATATTAAATAACATTTTAAAGAATTAAATGTATATTTTTCAATTTATATGAGCCTAATTTTATGTGTCTTAATCCTTAATATGAAAGTTTTAAAGGTTTTTGCAATAAGGGGTAGTTTTTACCCCTAAAAAATAAAAAGCAACCTTAAGTATAATGAAGATTTTGAAGAGGAGGGTAAGTTAAGCCTAATCCCAAATTTTAATGCAAAACACTGTAATAATATATTAATTTTTTAGGGATTTTTTTAAAATAAATAATAAGGGTTGATTTTTAAGGGCTAAAATATTTTAAATAATCTTTCAAAAAAACAAAATACTACTTTTTTAATTTATTTGAGTCAAATTTTACTCAAGTTAAGCTTTAATGTATAGTTTTATCGCCCATCGACATAATATAGATTTTTTGTGCTCTTTTTAATGGACTTATAATAATAGAACCATTTCATTTAAATTTTTCGAAAAAATGGACAAAATTTATAACTTTGACACAAATTAGTCTCTAGGGATAAAACAAAAAAATAAATTATTTCAGTATTTTATCTTAAGTCCTTATTAAAGCTCCTTTAAACGAGACCTAGTTTATCAAAATTGGTTATGCTGAAAAAAAGTTATTTAATTTTTTTCAAATGTACATTCGCTCCTACCCCCTTTCTATACTTGACAGGTTAGGAAAAAAACGCTTAAAAGAAAAAAAAATTAATTTTACATAGTTTGTGAAAAAACCATTAACGATATAAGTTAATACGGCATATTTTTAAATAACGCGTGTTTTCAATTTTATTCTACGTTTTACGCTCTCTAGCGGTGGAATTACAAACTTGAATTTCTAGTTTTATCGAGGCTGGTTTCATTATAAATATTTTTTTCCGAAAGCAATGCGATGAACGGTCTCCGGAGGACGACCTTATCAGGACACTCTGTATTAAAAATATCTGCAAATACTAAAACCAGCAGATATTACATTTTACGGCAAAGTTTTGGTTAATGATTTTAAGGCTATTGGCTTCGTAAATGTTTTCTTCCAAAAACTTTCCACCATCTTAAATTGTTGTATGCTAGCCGACATTATCAAGAAAAATTGGAGCTGTTGTGTCTGAATTATTGGTATTAAGCTATTTATTGTATATCTGTGTATGGTGCATCCCTTAATGTAAAAAAAAAAGAAATTCGGTAGAGTGACTTATGCATCTGATTCGTCTGTTCCTGTATAGCATTACTATTACATCAAAGGATAATAAAAGTCAAAGAGTCAAGGGAGTTGTATGTATAAATTTCTAAATATCCCCCCCACGTTTAGTTTTTTTTATTTGACCTATATCTTAATTTGGTACATTTAATATATTTTTTAATAAGGAACAATTTATTATATTTTTTATTACAAAATACTAATTCTAAGCAAATTTTCGGTATTACACTCTTACAAGAATGTAGATCATGGGTTAAGTAAAGCAATGCAAGTGCACATTTTCTATATATATCGACATCGAATTAAGTAGGTTTGCAATAATTATTTTCAAACTAGGTATGTATGTAACCTGCACACTCTTGTAATCTTTGGGGTCCGCGTTACACTTTATCCATATTATGTAATTTTTCAGTATACTTATTATACTGCACACTGATTTAATACTATGTTAATGAAAGTTGTCTTGATAATTTTACTTATCCAATATACACTGCTTATAGTTATTGTTAAATGCATTTTATTTTAAACTTAAATAATTGGGAAGATTTTTTTACCGTTTTGTCAAGGTCAAAGTGACCAACTTTTGTTTTTGCGTAAAAATATGCATAAGTAGGCCTTTTTGGCTTCTACTTTAATATAGTGTCTACTTCTCTAACTCTAGTAATTTTTTGGGGAAATAAGATAACTTATTTTATATTTTAAAATTTTTCTTTTTGATTTGTTTTAATTTTTAATACTATCTTTCTTTTTCTTTTATTACTTATTTTGTGTATCAATACCATTTTTTCCAAATTAAAAAAAAGGTTTTTTAATGGTTAACCCTGAAGGGACATCTGCTTAATTTAATAATTATAAATTAAAACTATAGAAACATTTATATTACAGTTTCTTTTTATCTTGGGACAGTCTACGAAGGCTGATGCCTAAGTACTAACGTACCGTGGGTGTCTTAAGTGTGCTAAGAGAGAATTTGTTACGACGGGACTTAAATATTTGCAGATTGGGAGGAGAAAGAAAAACTTCTGTGGGCAGCAGGTTCCATAGTCTTGACACTCTAGGGATGAAAAAACGAAGAAAGCGGGAAGTTCGGGGCCTCTCTAACTGAAGTGTAAAAGGATGCACAAAAGCTGCACTACGTGTTGCTCTATTGGGAGCTGCCTAAGAAGAAATTATACTGCTCAACTCCTCTGAGCAGAAGCCGTGAAAATACCTATAGAAGAGCGACAGATCCCCTACAGCTCGACGGTGGGCAACAAGAGGAAGCCTTTGTGTGAGCGTAGAATCATTAATAAGACGAACGGCTCTTCTTTGAATGGAGTCTAGAATGCTAAGTGCTGTAGGGGACGCCATTCCCCTGACATGAGAACAATATTCTAAAAAGGGTCTGATTTGAGATACATACAGAGTATACAGATTGGAAGAAGAGAAATACTTTGTGGCTCGAAATACTAATCCAAGCTTTTTGGAAGCTGCCGAGGCTGTAGATGTAATGTGTTTGTGCCAGTTGAGGTTATTCTCAGGTAACGCCGACAAGATTAAACGACTCTTTGTCCTGCAGAACTTGGCCGCTCATATGTAACGGATGAGCATGAGAGTTGAAATTAATTTCTTATAATAAAAATGCAAATTTCCTTTCGCATATTGACGTAAAAATAAAAACACAAATATAAAATAAAAAACATTTTTGCTTATTTATTAGTTTTGTGCTTTTAAATAAGATTTTCTGGATCGGACTATACTTTTTAGGAAAAAGAAAAACAAATACTGTTGTCTTTTACTAATTTAATCCAACATTTTATACATAAATTAAGCAAACATTTATACACTATTAGCTTTATCAATGCGAATGGTGTAGAAACAGTGTAGTGAAACATGTTCGCATAATTTATGTATAAAATAAGTGAGACAACAATTTTTCGTTTTCTTTTTCTTAAAATAGTAATTAGGATGGACTCTCATTAAGGATTGATTGACGCTGTAAATTATTTTTTATTTAATTTGATTTAATAAATATTTATTACTTTTTTAGGCTTTTAAACCATATAAAGCTTCATGTCTAGCCCCACTAGCTATTGTATTATTTTCCTACAAGACCAAAGTAATTATATATGTTTGATTTACTGGCTATTCGAGGCAGACGTAATTCAGCGTAGGAAATTTTACACATAGAAGGACATCCTTAACATTTTTGAAAAATAAAAAATGCCTTATAATTACTGTCCTAAAAAGAATTACTTTTAAACAAAAAATATTGTGGAAAGAGCCTTTGCCGCGTTAAAACAGCGCTTTCCGGGAAAGCAGCAAATTTAAGCAACGCAGGGCACAATCAGTGGTACTACCGCGTTTTCTAAAAGCTGTCTTGTAATGCAATATCTGAATGTTTTGGTACTTGGACATCGTTGATGAAAGGGGGGAAAATGGGTTAAACATTTAAAAACTCGGCACTCACTGTACTTAGGCTTCATACAATATTTCTGTGGGAAATAGGGCAAATTTGTTGTAATAAACATAATTTTTTGCTGTAAATACTAAAATTATAATTATGTAAATTTTTACTTTGGAAAATTTATATTTGATTATAAAAGATATTTGTGGTTGATGGGATACATGATGTTTAATATGATTTTTTTTTAATATATTTTTTATTTAATGACATTCACACTTACCAAGAAATACTGGAACTATACAACAAAAATTAATATTCATTTATAATTGCGAAATCGAACGATCTGATCGATTCTTTTCCACATTTTAACAATATATTAATAACTAATTTTCTAAAGTTAAAAACCTTTAATTTTTATTGAATGTCTTGCATTTCGTGTTGCTATTTCAGCGCTGTGTTTTTTCTGTAGTGGTAATAATAAGACGTAAAATGTGTATTCTTACTGACGTTTTTAAGGTGCGTTTATGAAAATGTCTAAAAATATTTGTCAATAGTATAATTTTTTTTTACTTCCATCCACTGAACTGACCTTTAACAAAGTGTTCATTCCTTTCATAACATTTTTTTGTCCATTTCGGGGGCCTTATGTTTAATTTTAAACAGACGGATATATAAGGACATATATACATCCAATGTAAAAATTTACAAAATTTAAATTGTATTATTAAACAGCAAGAAAATGTTTTAATTATATTATTATAAGTTTGGCATATTTCTCGTTAAAATAATTACTTAGTGTTACCATTATTATAGCTTTGGCAACAGTGTTCGTTTATATAGAAGCAAGTGAACGTATTTTCTCCTGATGGAAGCTCGCTCCAGCAAGCGAGCGTCCAAACCTATTACTAAAAAATTAGCATTGCTTTGTGGGTCTATAGTGAAACTACAATTGTCTTTGGCTGTGGCCAGGTTCAAAAGGAGGAATTTTAGGAAAGTTTGTGCTGTTTAAGGTTAGGTCCAAGTAGGGTGTTATAACCTAAAAACTAGAAGTTTTCGAGTAAATTTGATTTTAGATACGTGTCTAGCACCCCAAAAACCCCCGAATACTAAATTTCAATAAAATCGGCCGTGGGCCCAATAAGTAAAAAATAAGCATATTTTTTTTTAATACATCCCCACCCTTGTGAAAGTCGCTTCATCAGTGTATAATATTTTGTAAAAAAAAATTATCGTGTTGAAGATTCCGAATTATTTCTTGGCAATAACCAAGCCACTAAACTTATAAGCGTCGGTTAAATTTTAAATTGGCAAAAATTTGTATGGATGAAAATTATGTTTCCTCAAAGTATTGTGAATTTTTCCTCAAGATTTGTATGTATAATTTAAAACGTCAGGAATTAATCTTACAGATTTTTCTAAAAAAAATATCACTAAGATGTTTTGGCTATTCGTAAAATAAAACTTACCATCAAAGGCATTCGTTGTCCGGGATAACGTTGGTGATATTCGTACCGAACTTACATTTTTATTGTTTGCACAGAAAAGACGTATTATTTTATGTTTTTAATGTTTAATATAATATCTTATGTTTAGAATGTTTAGATTTTAATAAAGCCACGTCAAAATATCAATACGTATCAAGGTGCTGTCATGCTGTCAAAGCGTACAAACAAATCGAATTGTTTGTTTTCCAAGGCAATGCTGATTTTACTATCAATAGAATTTTTAACTAAAAACTTAAATATTTTCAAAACGGCTGAACGAAATGCCAGCAAAATATATATTTTTGAAAGGAGGATGAATAAACCTTTCATTCTAAATAAAAATATACAGGGTGTTTTATTTTAAAAAAGTTACCTCATTTATTTTTTCTTTTGTTAAGCTCAAAAGATAATAAGTGAAAAAAATTATAATAAAAATAATATAATAATAAAACATGAAAACCTTGAACGTAGAGGTAGTTGTTGATTTTATTTTATGCTGAGGTATTTAAGCGAGAAAATAAAGAAAGTATAAAAAGGTTCTTTATCCACTTTTGACAGGTTGCTTATCTCATAGTTGGATCAGTATAAGAATAGAAATTCGGTGCTCTCTGAAAAAAAGACATAAAAAGTAGCTGTTTAAACTAAAAGAATTTCTAGTTGGGCTTAAAGGCCATCTTAAAGCACGAGTAGCAAGCTTCTGAGGTCCTTCCATCTCCGATGCTGCTGCAACCACGGTACCGTGGGTGCCGAGTTTATAGATGTTTAACACTTTCTATCACCCTTTCCGAAGCACCGAAACAGGCAGATATTGCATTTCACGGCACCTTTTGTTGTACTTGTTTGCCGCGAAAATTTCAATTTAAGATGTGCAGGTGAGTTTTTAGTGAGTTGCTATTTTTCCATATTTTTAGAAAGTTCAAAAAGAAACTAACATAAATATCATCAGGGATATGAGGATTTTGCTTCTGGTAGAATATTGCCCATTCTCTCGACAAAATGTATTTGCAAAAAAAACAAATTTTTCATATTGGTTTTTAGAATAATATATTTTTCTACTACTGTATAAATAAGAAAACTTTGTGGTCCTAGCAACGCGAATGATAACGAAAGAGAACCTTCGTGTTACCTGGTTGCTAAGCGTTGCTAGCTACGAAAGTAATATTTTCAGCGCCTGGACAAAAAGTAAGAAAAAGAAAATATGCTTGTGAGAAATATTAGGATTTATTTATAAAAAGTAACTAATTTATGACAAAATATTTTAAAAAACTAGGTTAGGTATTAACATTAAAAGTAATTGTGCAATTTGAGCAATTAGCAAAAGAAATTGGAAGAATAATACTTGAATTAACAGTTTTTAAATTTGTTGTTGAGGTATCGTTATCACCTTTAACTACGTTAATATTCATATTTTTCACTGTTACTTCATTAGAGGAAATATTGGTAGGAATTTCGTGTAAAACCTTCTTTGAAATTTCCACCTTATTACTATAGGATTCAGCAATATATCCATCCGCAACAGAAGAAGACTTCCAACCTCCATGCCTTTTTAAGTCCAAAATATCGACATCCGAAGCATTGTCAAGGAACGTAGTTGACGTTCTTCTAAAAGAATGGCCAGTGTATCTACTGATGTCTTCAAGCTTCAAAAACTTCGCAATTTCTTTAGGTACATTTGAAATAGTGTGCTTTCCAATTACTTGATTAACACATTTACCTCTTTCATAACGATACAATAAACGCTCATCTAGAGCATTCCTTGGTCTCAGCTTAATATATTCCTGTAGAAATCTGACATAAGGAACTGAGCCTTCATCGTTGGTTACTACAAAATTTCTTTTAACTTTATTTTTAGACTCCATTATTTTTACTATAGCCACGTCATTTCTTATTTCTACATCACTTAGCTTCATTCTGTATATTTCGTCTGTCCGGCATACCCCAGCCACTCCCATAATGGCTATTACTTTCATTGCTAAGTAACTTTGATCAGGCGCTTTAAGTAAAAACTTTATGATTTCTTCTTTTTAAAAATTTTTTGACTTTTTTGCCCCATAACCATCGTTTTTCCTTTTAATAAAAGCAACTAGTTTCTTGAACTCCGAAATATCTTGATTTTTGTTTACGGAAATTGTTAACTTGAGCATGGAATATACAGACCAGAGGGTTGGTGGTGATAAAGACTCGGATTTTTCTTGAAAATACGCCAACATCACATTCTCGTCAATCCGCCCCACATTTTTTGTAGCAAGCCATTCAGAAAACGATTTTTATATGTTTGATGGTACCTCTCTTTAGATTTGTCTGGCAGAAGTGAGGCACCCGCAAGGTCAGCTGCCTTTTGGATGCCATTTTCATATTCGTTTAACATTTTAAAATGGGAATGGATTTATACTAAATTAACAATAATTCAAAATCTGACAAGTGCTGATGACAGACAATGTCAACAATAAATGTGTTGCTATGGATTAATTTTTAACAGGTAAAATTTCAAAATCTCTGATATTTCTATTAAAACATGATGTTAATGATTATTAAATTATGCGATACATAGAACAGTAGCAGAAAAATATAATACATTACACGATGCGAAAGGTTTTTTAAGTGTTCGGAGGTTTTTAAATAGCCTCGGCTTCGCCTCGGCCATTTAAAAACCACCTCACACCAAAAAAGTAAACTTTCGCATCTTGTAATGTAAATAACTATTGAATAAAAAAATTTCCACAGGTGGGGTGAATCTGGTCACACAACAGAATGGTCAGAACTTACAAGAAGAAAATTGGTGCTCAATTTATGAACTATTCAAAAGAAAACTTGGAGAAAGCAACATACTATAATATACCAAGATCAACACTCAGTGACAAAATCAAAGGAAAACATACAGGAAAACAAGGAGGACAAATAACCCTATCCGATGCAGATAAAAAACTGATTGCCGAAGGAATTACAATATTTAGTTAATGGTGTTTCCTCATGACTCAAAATGATATACGGGGTCTGATCAAAAAGTATATTGATAGGGAAGGACGTATAATAAAACGTTTTAAAGATAATATGCCCGAAGTGGAGTGGTTTTACTCTTCTCTGGCAAGAAACGAGATTTTAACGAAGTGTTTTGCTCAGAATATCAAAAGGTGTTGTGCAAACGTCAGTAAAGAAATTGTCCAAGAATTTTTTAATAATTTGTCTGAAACCATGAAAGATGTTTCCAGTTCTGCAGATAAAAGCTGTGATAACGTTCTGTCTGAAGTGACTGACTATAAAAATATAAATGTAGGGACTTTTGTACTAGTTAGATTTGCGTGCACAAGAGAGAAGTTTAAATATATTGGCTCTGTTACAGTTATAATGGATCACGAATCTCCAAAACCCATTTTACCTATCCTACAATAAAGACGAAAGCATTATTGACAAAACGGAAATAATAGAAATAATTAAATATGTTACAAATTTAAGAAGGGGAAGATACAGGTTTACGTTACTAAATAAAGGTATTAAAATCGAATAGGTCTATTTTGTGAAAAGTTTCTGTTTACACGGTTTAAAAACTGAAAATGTTAAGTTTATTATTTGTTTTATTCTTTAGAAATGTTTTCGAGAAAAGCATAGTTTTATAATAAAGCATTTAAATATTACAAACTTTGTTATTTTATACCTACGCAAAGAGATTTCCTGTGGGTTTAAAATGATATTTTTTAATATTTTACTGTATGAAATGGAACCATATACCGGGTGGTGCATCGCCAGACTGGCCATAGGAAATCCCATGTAAATTTTGATATATTGAAATATTGGCTCCCCTATTGAATTTACAACAAAATTGTATCAGACTATTTTGAAGACGTTGATAAGATTAGCTCACATTCTAAATTTCTTTTTTTTTTTCTGATAAGGCAATTAAAAGTCATTTAAGAAAAACTATTTGTAAAATCGTTGCATTAATGCTATATACCTTAATGAATCCACCAGTAATAAATAAAATGTCTTGTCAACTTTTTAATTGACGTTTTACTTTGTATTAGTTATTTCAAAATGTTTTACAGTATTGAAGAGAAAATAACAATGATTAAATGGTATTACATAGAAAATAGTTATTGAAGAGTATCCGACATGTTCTCTACGTTTTTTCCTGACAGACACATTCCAAGTAAGACAACAGTTCAAAATATCGTTCATAAGTTTGAGACAAAAGGTACTGTTATTAATAAATGAAATGCTTAGAGCGAAATAATAATGTACTCGATGGAAGAGCTCAAGAAAGTAATGCCGATTTAGATGTTTTACTTTATGTAAAAGAAAATAAAGGAATTAGCACCAGGCTTCTTGGCAAAGTTGTAGGAAAGGATCACAGCGCAGTACTACGCAAATTAAAGAAATATAAATATCATCCGTACAAATATCAGACATTAGGAATTAAGGGAAGGCGATGAGATCCGAAGAGAAGATTTTTGTTTTGAAGTTATGGAAATTTGTTTTAGTAACGAATGCACCTTCACCTTAAACAATGAACCAAACGTTTAAAACATCAGATACTGGAGCAAAGAAAATGAACACAGATTTGTATCTACAAGGACTCAATACCCTCAAAAGGAAAACGTTTGGGCGGGTATATTTGGACATCGGATCATTGGACCTTTTTTCTTGAATCACAATTTTGGAACAGAAACTTTCTTAGAACTATTACAAAATCAAGTGGGGCCGGCATTGGAAGAAGTTGCACCTGACAATCAAGACATTTGGTTTCAAATGGATGGTTGTCCTGTACACAATTCACGAGAAGTAAGGGAATATGTTCAAAATGTTTTCAATGGACTCACTATAGGACCAAATTACACCATAAATTGGCCAGCTAGGTCTCCTGATCTTTCGCCAAACTACTTTTTTTTGGGGTCATATCAAAAATGTTATTTATACAAATTTGAGTTATCAAAATCTAGAAGAATTCAAAGTTTCAATTTCAGCGGCGTGCGATCGACTATCGGCATTTCAACTTCATAATGTAAGAACTGAATTTTATAACCTTTTAGGATATTGCTTAGCAGTAAACGGAGGTCTGTTTGAGCATCTAATTAAAAAACATTAGCTTTTAGTTTCAATGTGTTGTGTTAAAACGTATTTTTAGATGGTTTTTAAGTGTATTTTTCACCTTCCTATAAAATTCTTCAATTATGTAAAAATCTCATTATGCAGTTCAATGTAATTACTTGTATTTATTAAATGATTACAACCATTATTTTCTCTTCAATACTGTAAAACATGTTGAACTAACTAATACAAAGTAAAACGTGAATTAAAAAGTTGACAAGACATTTTATTTATTACTGGTGGATTTATTAAGGTATGTAGCAGGTATGCAACGATTTTACAAATAGTTTTTCTTAAATAACTTTTAATTGCCTGATTAGAAAAAAGCGAAATTTAGTATGTGAGCTAATCTTATCAACGTCTTCAAAATAGTCTAATACAATTTTGTTGTAAATTCAATAGGGGAGCCAATAATTCAATGTATCAAAATTTACATGGGATTTCCTATGGCCAGTCTGGCGATGCACCACCCGGTATATACGCTCTAATTTAATTTCCCTTTAAAAATCAGGCTGGTTCGAATTCACTCCATACATAGGGGCGAATTTGGACAGTATTTAGATAAAAAAATATTATTGAAAAAATAACAAAAAGTGTTCTTTTATATTTGGCCAAAGATAAATACTAGGATAAGATAACCATTCAATGCATATTTTTGATTTCCCCTAATGGACTTTGGCTAACCCGAGCCGATGTCCCCCGAGAATTTCGCGCTATCCTTGAACGAAAGTTAAACATGTTGCCGGCAGGCTTTTTCTATTGGCGTGATGAACGCGTCTTGATAAAACACAATCCGTTTAGCCGCCCCTTTTGCTACTTAGTGGGTTCCCAATAAGGTACAAGCTGTGGTACAAGCGAACACATTGGCAATGTCGCACGGTTTGTTTGCTGGGGCAGGGGTTACCGATTAATTTTATTCGCATTTACGGAAGCATTGATATCTTCAACTGATTCAAAAGCCCCATTTAAATGAACCATCTATTGTAGTAGTATTATCTTTTTGATTTGGCTCAACCATGTTTTTTAAAGGTTTATAATCTAGTTGATTTTTTTTATAAATTTTCCAATAAAATTGTTAACAGTATTGAAAAACCCAAAAAAATTTCCGAAAATTACCCCAGATGACGGTAGTGCCACCACGGACGTTATACAAATAACTACTACCTCCGAATTACCCCCGTTAACGTCTGGGTAATGTCAGCCAGAAGGGAGCCACAGTTTAACGTCTGTTTCAAACCAATCCAACTATTAACCGTGCTCGGCGTCGCCTAACTTTGCTGATCT